>CALSFV010000317.1:250000-379803 GCA_943737045.1 Parapristionchus giblindavisi | reverse complement strand
AAAAATAAATAGGTGATGATAATGACTTCGCTATCTAGAAGAAATAAATAAATGAAAGGTGACTCGGGGCGGGGGGGGGGGGGGTGGGGGGGGGGTGAAAGGGATCTCCATACTTGATCAGTGGTCCCACTCGTAGATTATCTTGATTGCACATGGAGCGTGAGCAAGGAGCAGTGGACGAGGCTGCATGGAACCGTGAGGATTCGGTTATTGTAGATAGTTGAGATGACCAAGACCAAAGATCAGAATGGAGATAAGCAACAAGGTGGAATGGGTAGGTGCTAAAGGAAGAGTAAATATACAATACTTTACACAGAAATGAGATCACTTAATACATTCGAATGTAACAATAGAGATCTGAATTGTCTATGGGAAGAACTAGAAATAATGTGAGGGGGTAACTTCTTGAAAAGTCTTATGCAACAATAATTACGAGTCTTCTATTATATTTATTCAAACGATATGTATTTACTCATCATGGGGGGACGTCATATACCACGAGTACAACTAAGATTAGTTGTCAAGAATGGAACTAACGAGTTCAGTGATAGTTGTTGGGGCACGATCCATGCTTATCTGTCGTCTGTAAGGAAAACATGATCACAATTTTGTACACTGATGAAAACCGGTAATTTTGTTAATCCAAAGTCTCGAAAAGGGATAAAACATATGGGTTAAAAACTTTTTCTTATTTTCGCGACTTTTGAACATATTACAGTCGACATCCGGGCCCGTATCCATGAACTTTTCAAACCGTTTGCCATCAAACGTGACGTCACAAGCGCAGGGGGAGGGATTTTTGGCAAAAGCATCTGCCTACGGTCGTGACGTCACGTTTGTCGGCGAACGGTTTGCCAAAATTCATGGGTGCAACATCTGACCTTTGATCGTCGGAGAGAAGAGCGAGAAACAGATTGTGAGAGAGACGAGATAGGGTTGGAACCTGAAGCGATCATCGATCAATAATCCCTTCGAGATAACTGTTGTTATGAGCCTTTGACCTGTTCTTTATTTTATGTATTGTTGTCTTTACACATAAAACGATTTGTGACACCATTTGAATAATTTATTTTGGGTTCTGATTTGGGCGGTTCCGAGCTAACGGTTCAGAAATCTTGGTTCCGAAACGTAGGTTTTACTCAAACTGTTCTATGCTAATCGGAGCGCAGACAGCCGACCCCCCCTCGTCGATTTTGTATCTTTTGTTCAGAAGAAGTTATAGCCGTCCGTACTATCGGGGTTCTTTAGAATTGCAAACCAGCAAATGGATTACGGTAGCAGAGACATATGTTATCTAGGGATATAATCGCTTACTTTTTGAGAAACCAATAAAGCACACAATCAATGTAAAGAAGCAACTTTCTAATACGTGTAATTTAACTCGAAAAAGACGACAGGCAAGTATTGATCCATCTAAAACTGGTATACGGTAGGATAAACTTTTGGGGGTTGAATTTTTTCTCACTGAAGAACGCAATCTGAATCCGATAATTGGAGTAATTTTTGAATAAAATATCCTGTTCTTACAGGGTCGATTTGTTAAAATTCGTCGAGCTTTGCATCGCCTTCCGCTCAAGTTGGATGGCCGATACGGAGTATCAGACGATACTCCAGACTACCCTCTTTCCGTTCATGTGGAAGAACCGCGCCCAGCACCTGTTCTCCCAGAAAGACAACGCCATCGCCTTGCCATTTTTTAAGCAGTTTAATGACCTTTATCAAGCACATTGCCGCTAAACGACAGATTTGTCTGGGCGTGCTGAGGTCCCATACAAGGGGCATAATTCTCTTCATCTTCTTCATCTTCTGATCAGCAATTAAGACGTTCTTCAGAATCAAAGCCGCTAAACTTGATCCTTTTCGAATAGTGAATCATGAAACAGAATTGAGAAAAAATAGATAGAGATAACCCACGAAGTCCTCGCTCAATACTTCGTCAACAATTGATTGATGATTATTCAATCAATTGTTGACGAAATTATTCTCAAAATTATTGTTCGCATTCAAGAACATCCCAGTTTTCCCTTGCCCTGCGCGCTCCGCCGATGCAAAACACACGTGGAACATATGGGACATCCTGGTTCGTCGTGTGCACAAGAGCAACAAACAGTATGCATCCGTCGTCGAGTTGAAGGCTGCCATCAAAAAGAAGTGGGACGACATCGAGCCTCAAGTGATTTCTACCCTCTATGGGCGCGCTATGCTCTATGAGCTCTATGGGAGCATGCCCAATCGCATCTTCGGTTCAATCTCGAGGAAGTGCCATAACATTGATTACTAACCCTTTGATCCTGTCATGCAACAGTATTCTACTCATGGCTAAAAAACTTGGAAAGTCAGAAAGAGTGTCAAACGTAAAATAATTTGTATGTAAGTTCTCTCAACGCGATTTACAAGCATACTGTACACATGACTGGAAATTTAATTTTGTTTTTTTTCAAGCTTTCCAAGCTCGAAGAACACTGTGATGCGGCAACATCCCTTTCAAAGAGTTTAAGAGGAGCAAGAAATATGCAAAATTAGATAAAATTTTGTGAAATAAAGAGAAAGAAATGATTGAAAACATTGTGATTCGAAGTTCGCATCACTCCAAGTTAATTCGAAACTCGCTGCTCTAGCCACACTCTCTCGCTTTCTTTCTCTACGAGAGAGTATTCCCAAGGTAGTGTTCGCCTGGGTGAGCCATTAAAGATTGAGCAATATCCTATTGATTTTAAACTCTCCGCTCTGGCAAAACTCTCTGGCTTTCTTCGTCCTCGAGAGAGTGTTGCGAGAGTGGAGCGCAATTGAATTACAACGAGCATTTGGAACGTGAAACGTTCTCCCATCTTTCGTAAAGAATAATAACATGATAAAATTATCAGCCGCACTCCCTATAATTTACATTCTTCCACCTTATAAAACATTGAAAAGAAGGATTCAGAAAGAAATGGAGTGAATGAAGAGTGAATGGTGCTCGTTCTCATTGCATTGTGAGTACTTTCTTCTTAAAGGCATACCCGAGCTCATTTTACTCTCCGCTCTGGCAACCCGGTATCGTAGACAATTAAACGGGAGAGTGTGGACGAGTGGAGAGTTTCAAATAGCTTGGGGTGTCGCTTTAAAGGCATAGCTAATTTTACTTTGGGACGAGAGTGTGGACGAGTGGAGAGTTTCGAATTAGCGTGCGTCTTTTAAGAAGGATAGTGCATCACCGGTTAAGAAATATGGCCGGTAAGGTTTAAAAAACAAATATATAAGCAACTATTTTCATTTGATTTTCGCGCTTTTTTTGAAAAAAAATCAGATTCAAAAATTTTCCGACCAACCGCGGTATGAGCCTATCGATTGGCCACTGATCTTTGCAAAATCGAAATAAATATCAGGGAAGTGCAAAGTGCACAAATGTCCCCAAATGTGCTATCAATTATCGAGGGTGGATAGTAGTAGTGGGGCCATTAGTACAATAAGATCGACCAATTAACCACGCTATCTACTACCCCACGAAGACACATTCATTTTCAATTAGAGAAAGAGTCGAGGAGCCGAGAAAGAGTCTCTGCGAGTTTGTTTTATCAGTCAATGTTTAATTTAGATTTTATTTATTTTGTTGAATATTGACTTGAAACAAGCGAGCTGGTTTGAAAGTGAGAGAGTGTGGCCAGAGTGGAGAGTTTCAAATTCCCCCGGATTTTCCCGGAAGCATCTTCAATAGTGATTAATCATTAATGTTCTCCTTTTTCTTTTTTAAGGTTTTTAAATTTTTTTTTACAAAATGCAAAAAAAGTTAAGCGTGAAAAAACTTGTCCTAGATAATTCACGAAAAAAAACCTTTAACTTTAGTCCTGTTATTCTGTCTCAACCAAACTTTCCCCGACTCTAAAAATCATGTTCTACCATACACACCATATACTCCTATCCCTTCACTATCACTTTCTCTCTCTCGCCCAACATCATATCTCACAACCATTCTTCCCATTGATCACCACTCATTCTGTTTGTCTCATGGTTTTTCCTTGTAGGTATTATTCCAACTGATGATGGTGATTGTCACCGAAGCGTCTTGAAATAAATCTAACATCCATCTTGTCCTCCTTCATTTGGCTTCACACAGACAAAATCAATTTAAAGTGACAAAAGCAATATTCATTCGTAATGACAAGAATTACACAGCTATATCTATTCTATACACACGCAGCTGAAGAAATCAGGGTCTCCGGTCTGAATTATCTCTGGTCTTGCAGTATCGCCCGCAGGACTGCGTGTGACCTGAATAACTAGTTGTACCATTACCCTTACCACACATTACATTTTGGCAAATTCGACATGTTGTCCAGTGACTTTTCCCCGTCTCTAAACAATCATATTCTTTGCCCTAATCATATTTAATCATGTTCTGTAACACTTTTGTCTTCTGCGACTCGTCATATTTTGTCACCTTCAAGAAGTTATTCAACAAATACAATTGGTGTCTATCTCAAGCGTCTACTATCGTCATCGAACCCGATACATGTACCGTTTGAAAAAAGCGAAGCGATCGAGACATCTGCTCGGAGAGATTTCTACCTCTCTACCTCCTGGATCTCTCCCTCTCCCTCTCTCTCCATCATCAATCTCTCCCTCTCTTGGATCTCCCACTCATCTCGCCCTCTCAATTATCGAGAAAAAGAGGGTGGGGGAAATGAGATCCGAGAGGCGGTGGGGGGGGGGGGGGAACTGTGATTTCTCACACTCTGCTTTTTCATCTCACCGTCTGTATCTTCTCTTAGTTTTGCAAGCCACAACGGCCAATCAATCAATTAATTTTTTTATTTCAAGTAATAGTTGATAGATGAAGAGGGGACGGAAGGCCTCATAGGATGTGTTATGTCAGTTTCCAATAGCTCGGTCCATGTCGCCTCTCAAGCGCACTCCTGCCAGAACGACCGCTCATAAGAATAATATGATTATTTATCTTATATTTATGTGATCGAACTCCTAGGATTATCCTTTAATGAACTCGCTTCTAGAGAATATATACTCATTGAAACCTATTTGAATCTTGCAAGGCAATACAAAATGCTATTCAACGGTCTCTCTCAACATTAAATTGAGAGTGACCTCTCTCTTCATTGTGCACACTATTTCTCTGCTCTCTAACAACGAGAGAGCGTAGAGCGTTGAAGAGACCGTTGACAGAGGTTTCAGCCCCTTTAATACAAGCCTGGCTTTCAAATAAATATTTGTTCACACCAGAATATTGTTCTATAATAGCTTTCTCGAATTGGCCTTGAAAGATCACTGGCCTAGCAGTGATCAACGCAGGACTTCGTGTGCCTTGATTAACGGGTTGTAAATATCTCACAGTATTCTGGTCCAAGCCATTTTTCTTCCAAAGCAAGACAAAGGAGAGACCATTGTATTCGAGAGAGATGTTGAGCGGTCGTTCTTGCTTTGAAAGTCATGAGAACGCTGTGATCTTTACCTTTTTACCTAATTTCTTTCTGCGTGAACACGAGGACTGTGCGCCTATTGAAACATTCATCTTATTGCAGTCGTTGTCTCGTAAATCACGCCAGCCCTTCAATCCACACCCAGACTGAATCCGCATTCTTTACCTTCTCTATACTTTTTTGCCGCCAATCTCTTTCAATTTTTCTCTCTACCTCTGTTTCTATTCGTTTTTGCGTGTTTTCCTCGAGAGACAATAAAATTCGACATTATCGATTGGTACTTTGTCAGGTACCGTATCCTATCGTCGTTGTAGGACCTCGAAACGGTCGATCGATAAATCGATATATCGATCGATCGATCGATCGAAGATGGGCAGCACACATGGCAGCACCACACACAGCATCATTGTTGAGAGGTTTTTTCATATTTAATTTTTTAGAACTTTTAGTATTTTTGCGGTTGGAACTTTTCGCTTTTTAGCAAGTTTTAGTAATTTTTACATGCCTGCAAACTAAACGAAAAGCTTTTAGATATTGGCAATTGGTTTAGTTTCGAAGAAAAAAAGCTCGAATCGAACCTTCTGGTTCACAATCATAATCACCATTAACTATTATATAGTCTCTGGTTATGGGCGACCTTTGGTAGGCCTCAATAGTCTCCGAAAATAAGAAAAAATAAAAAAAAATAAAATAAAATAAGGGAAATACAAATATGTGACTATGTCGCTAGAACGATAATTTGCTCATAGTTCGAAAAACTTAAATGAACTATGTGGAAATGTTTCGATATTTCCCGGATATGGTCTTATAAGTATCTGAAAATTCTTTATTATTTTTTTAAAATTAGTTTTTTAAATACTCTTACAATGAGATGATTGATGCACAATCAAGATAAAGGAACCTTTTTTTTAAATTCTTTCTCTTTATCTGATCTCTTTTTCAAAGGATATTGACGATCAATCGTTTTCTATAATCGAAAGGCAAGGTAATTTCCGACGAAGGCAACCGTATAATTCCCTTATAGAGAGAAATTCTTAGAAAACTGAAATGTGTGGGTTCGGAGGAACCTAAAATGGAAATTAGGAACAGGAATTTTCGCATTTTTAGCTCACATGAATTCAAAGTTCGACTTTCCGTTTTGCTTTTCAAAGCTTCTCGTAAATCCAATTTTTGTTTTCAAAAAAAACTTTAACGCTCCATCATTCCAAGTTGTCAATTCAATAACAATCAAATTTGTAGATTTCAATCTTTAATTTATCTTTTTTTTTTAAATTTTTAATGCGGCGTATCTTTACTTCCAATAAGAAGGAAGTAAAGATGCGAAATGTTAATATAGCCTTTGTTCCGGAACGGACGTCCCAGAATTGTTATGCACCGTTACATTTGCCTTACGTGCCTACGCCGTAACCCCCTCCTCCGCCTCGGAGACGCGACGGAGGGGGTTACGGCGTAAGCACGTAAGGCAAATGTAACGGTGCATTAGGGCCACATCGACATATCCTCTCGATTTACTCGATCTCCCTTCGCATCCCGGTTTTCGCAAAAAAAAATGTTTAAAATATCTTTTACAACATATTTTTATAACTATAATACTAAACACACGGATAAACGGAAGTATGTAACGGGCTGATTCATTTCCTACTGAAACTGTCACAACAAATTCTTCTCATTCCATCTTCTCCACTATTATCCAGCATCTCGCGTGCTTACCTGGGCTCCTTCTGTCTTTTCCTCTCCCTTATTATATTAGTACATTCCAGCATTGCCATATTTTTATATTGATATTTGCATATTGATAATGTTAAATGAATTTATTATTATTATTATGTTTTAAATGGATCTGGCCTAATAGCTCGCGTTTTGGATAGTTTTTTTCTGTATCTTTGAAATGATGAAATCATCATTATCCAATCATAAAGCAATCATCATTAATCCATATTGAATCATGATTTGTTGTTTCTGTTCGGCCAGTTATTTGCTCTAGTAGTTTATCCTATGACTTTTCAAAGATTATGGAGATGTCACAACTTTTTCAAAATGTTCCGTTTCTGAAAAGCTGCACGTTCGTTGACTTTATAAGGCCTTCTCATGTTCCTAACCATGACCGAATATGAATGCTGAATATTTTATGGCGTGTTCAAAAGTTCGAAAAGAACAGAAAAGATGAGAAAACTCTTCTTGTTTTACATACTCACGAATTCGTATGTTTCGTAACTTTTGAACCGCCCTGCCCTCATTTGCGTCTCACTCATCAATGATTTTTTCATAAATTTCCTATTATTTTATGTAGAAACTGTTAAATATTTTTATTTATTCGAATGTTTGTATGTTAAAGACATACACCGAGCTAATTCGAAATTCTCCGCTCTAGCAACGCTCTCTCGTAGACAAAGAAAGCGAGTGAGTATTGCCAGAGCGGAGAACTTTTAAATTTACAATTCAATTAGATAGTACATGTGCATACTATGACATGGTGACTACTCGAATGGCGAACAAGGGTGAAATCAAAAGGTATCATAATTTAATAATTAACATTTTTAAAATTTAAAAATTTAAATTTCATAAAATTTTATTTGATTTTTAAGCGATTTGAGGTTTCTTGGAAGCAGTTCTAGTATGATCTTTCATTCTGTTGCGAATATCAAATAACATGTATAGGTACTTCAAGTGCGACTTAACGCCCCGAACTCATATGCAACTCTCCGTTCTGGCTATGCTTTTCGTTTTCTTAGTCTAAGAGACAGCGTAGAGCGGAGAGTAAAAGTAGCTTGGGGTCTGAACATCATCAACATCATCATGTTGATGATGATGTTGATGATGACTGATGATGATGGTCTGAACAGAATGATGATCTACAATGATAATGGAGAGGATGGAATGAGATAATGTAATGTGATATTGTCCGTATAAAATGTACTTGCATAATTGCATTGCTACTGCTGCTAAACAGAGGAAGAACTATCGATTAACTCCCCCACTCTTTCCTCCTTTCCTTCCTCGCTCTCTCTGATCTACCTACTCTCCTGGTGCGCTCTCTCTCTAAACATAGAAATTCATTGTGGCAGTGGTTGGCTACTCTCGTACCAAATAATCAAGTGTATTTTATACGGTCAATATGTCACATATTTCCTTGCACTCGAACCTTTTTGTACTTGACGGAACGCCCTTGTGGTGTACGCTAAATAACTTAAATAAATAAATAAATATATAACATTGAATCCTCGACGATTCAAGCTTTCATACATTTCTTACACTATGAAGTGTAGGAATGCTAAAAATCATATGGATGATTTAAACGAGTGAACGAGAAGAATGAAAGAACGAATAAATGAAGAGTAGCTGAGAGAGCCATTGCGGTATTGGCACAGTGCCAATAAAAATCTGTTGTCTCACTCTCTCGTTTCGCGTGATCATTATTCTATGTGATTTCTGCACCAATTATATAGTTGAGATCCAATTCGTATAGGCATCAGTCGGTTAGTGGTTACCATTCCTGCCCAAATCATGCTGTGCTTGATAAAGGTCATTAAATAATAATAATAATTTATCTACGCCCGAGGCGCAACAGCAATTGAATGAACAATAGGTGGTAAAATATGATTGACGACTCTCCGGATTCAATGAGAAAGTGATACTTCGACGATATTGGGGTGGGCATCCAATCGACGTTTAAATAATCGAATATTGAGGGCGGTTCGGATAATAACTGGTAATTGGGAGTATAATCGGGCTGTTCTGAGTGGGAAAGAATGAAAACGAGGGGTACTACTAAATTGTAAAATTGTTGAATATGATATAGTGGATGACTCATATTTTGAGATAGACTAGAGAGTTCGAAATGAGTGGAATATAAGCAATAAAATCTCTCGATCATTATTTATGATATAATATTTATGATCACCGTAGCATATCCACTCATTCATGCCACTATAGCTTCAAGCGTTTGTGCTAGAACAGAGTCTATTTACTTGTAGTTTCAAATTTTGTCGCATCTTTTTGATGAATAGTCCATGTCCATGTTCTCTTGGGCCTCTTGAAGACGCATCCTCGCTAATTTTACTTTCCGCTCTGGCAACGTTCTCTCGTGGACAAGGAAAGCGAGAGAGCAGTGTCAGAGAGTGCCAAATTGAGGCGGGTGAGCTGGCCTTCTACATAGAACCAGCGGGCGAACAACTACGAGCGCAGTTTTACTAAAAAACGGAAGTCGGCAGGAATTCTGTATATTGGAAGTTTTTGTTCAAAATACTTGAGAAAAATTGCCAATCCTTGGAAGGTCCTTCATCGCTTATTACTTTTTGTTATTTCGTTTTTTTGATTTTGTCCCCCCCATGAAGAAATATAAAATACGGCACTAGTTATTGGACGAGAAGAATATTTTGTCTATTCATCAGCGCTTTCCACTCATATGCTACCCTCATTCAATATAAATCTATGTCGAGACTATTTTTGATCCATTATTTTTGCTTTACAAACCTGTATTGTTTCATGCTGAGCAAGTCGATAAATAAATAAATAAATAATATGCAATCCGAATTAATGACTACAATATTAATGATGGTACGATTTTCGACTATATAATGTAAGATAAATTAAATTAAATTAAATTAAATAAATTAAATTAAGCGTAGAATCAAATGTTTCTTCCGTGTTTCTAATGTTCTAATGCGAATTAAATTTGCTCAACATTTCGTGTACAACAATGGCTTCTCTATTTCTTCCCTGGTTTATTACAAATACGAATTGCGCTTCTCAGTTTCAACTTTTTGTGTTTAATCTAATGTTTTGTTATTTATATTTATTTTATCAAGGTCTTTAAAGTCACAGCCCGCGAGACACAGTATTCTGGTTCAAGCCATTTTGTTTCCATAGCCAGACAAGCGAAAGACGATTGCATTTGAGAGAGTTTCTATGTTGAGCGGTCGTTTTGGCTTTCACAGTCTATAGAACATTGTGGAGAACTTGAACAAGCTCTAGACTCTGGCAATGCTCTCTCGCTTTGGTTGCCTGCGAGAGAGCGTTGCGAGAGTGGAGAGTCAAAGTAGCTCGAGCTCGGGGTGCTAAAATTAGCTCGGGTATTTTTCAGTTGAGATTCTGGTCAGAGAAGAGGGTTGCATATTAATTTATCATTCCTTGCTTTGTTATATGTGTATAGTAGCTACCACTGTCGTGTCGACCTCAACACGCAAAAACATTCATTTAGTTGCAGCCATTCCGTTCAAAATGGTCCTTGCTTGATATATCACGGGTCTCCTGTAACAATGTAGCAAAAATGGTCGGTTCTGCCACTAGGAAAAATTTTTTGTCTTCGATTTCGATGAAAGTCGGAAAAGTCGATGAAAGTTTTTTGGAGAGAATTAGAATACGGTTCGAATGACACCTGTACGCTCGCTGTACGATGAAAATGAACCGAGTTATGATCATTTTCAGGGTAGATCATAAAAAATCGATAATTTGCAATTTTAGCCAAATCAAGTGGCTAGGCCTTCTCATGACCCCCAACCACACCCACTGACCGACTTTCATCAAAATCGAAGACAAAAAATTTTTCCTAGTGGCAGGCGTTGCTACACTTTTACCGGAGACCCGTGATATGTCATTGTATTGTATTCTACATAGGCTAGTTTCAAGATACAGTCCAGCACTCTGGTATTTCAAAACTTGAAGTCTACTTATCACTTTAAGTAGACTTGTAAGTCTACTTTAAGTGAGACGCAAGTCTACTTAAAGTGAAAATGTGGCGTCACTCACTTTAAGTAGACTTAAGGTAAACTTCAAGTCAGTGACGTAATTTAAGTAGACTTTAAGTTTTGAAATACCAGAGCATGATCGCATTCCCTAAAGGGGATTCTCCTCACTTTGCCATCGTCTTCAGGGTTACGCGATGACTTTACAAATATATATGCTTAGTTTAAAATATTTCTATAGCTATATCTTTCTCAATTCAAAGATCGGATGAATACCTGACGTTTATGCGAATAAATTATATAAATAAAAGGCAATACTATAAAAGGCACAACACTCTAGCGGCACGCATCATAGCCAACCTTCGACGTGGAATAAAAGTGCATCGTCAGCAAAATGAAAAGTGAAAACTATATAAATTCATCCCATTTAATATGCGTGCTACTTTTTATGGACAATTCCATGCGGCTTCATCACATTTATTGAGAAGGAGGAGTAGACGACGAAGAGTTATTCCTTTGTTCTTTCGGTCGTAGAATACCACGGTCGTCTTAAATGTTTTTAAAAATCGTTGAAAAAATCAATTAATTTTTAAAAAAATCTAATCACCCATAGAGGCCATTGATAACGTTGCGCTGCGTCTGACTAGATTTGCTCGGATCTGTAATTTAGGGCATTAGGGCTTCACAGTCGTTTATTTTCAAGACCAGCGCAACCGCTCACCGCAAGAATCTCTTTCACAGCCCTCTCGTATTTATCTCTGGTTTTTTTTCAAACACCAACACCACTGAGTAGGGTTCCGCTGTCTAGAACCCCTGGCCGAAACAGCGAGGCCTTAACTAGTTTTACATTGCATGTTATAATATTACTAGAGTACGTTTGCATGCTTTGATATATTGTACTTCACATTAATTACCATTCTTGCCCAAGAATAGTGTGTTGTACGTTCACAGCTAAAATCGCTGAACATTATGGAAAGAGAGTTTATCTACCATATCTACCAGCTGGCCGATGATATTGTTGACTTTACCCAAAATTTACGCTCGTTTTCCGCCATCGATATGTCCACCTATTGCTCGATTGCGGTTCTTTAAAGTCACACCCGAGCTAATTTTCCTCTCCGCTCTGGCAACGCTCTCTCGCCGACAAAACGCGCGAGAGAGGCTCGCCAGAGCGAAGAGTTTCAAATAAGATGTGCCCAAAGCTGTACGCTTATTATAACTTTTCTCAATACATCGAAAATCAGAGATGCTGTTTTTACTTCAGGGCAAAATATCGTGCCTGAATGCCTTTTAGCAGTAGCCACTGAACGAAAGCAGTGGTAATTTGACGACCCTCCCTGTTCCCCCCCCTGGGAACACATCTAATCTCTCCCCATCTAATGAGTCTTCATGAGTCCTCGCTATTTCTTGAAAAGTGTTCACAAAGTGTGAAAATAGAAGAAAACAACAAAATAGCAAATTATTATTGGCGCAAATAGCTTATTGTCTTCTTTTCAACAGCAAAATTTACTCGAGCCCGTGTTATCTATCCGTCGTTTACTCCCAGCCGTTTTTGTTGGAGCCGGGATTTAGGACCCAGACATTTTTCATGCTGTATATCCGGTGTTTCTGGGATCCGTGGAATAGTAGTCCGGATACGTAATTTGTCTCTGCTCTCCCTCTACTGGCACCTGTGATACATTTGTCATGCCTATGGTCCGTGGAGAGGGAGAGGGAGGGGAGGAATGGATGGATAGTCGGAAAAGGAGAGGGAGAGGGAGAGGGAGAGGGAGAGGGAGAGGCCCGCATCAAGCGTCTGACATGAAACAACTGAACGCGAGAGTCCAAGTCTTGAAGACTTACTGAAATTGAGAGGAGACTCAGAGAAAGAGTCATAGACTGACCACATAAAATAGAGTAAATGGAGGGACTAGACAGTTTAGAGCTCTCTCCCTCTCCCTCTCCCTCTCCCTCTCCCTATCCCTCTGCCTCTCCCTCTCCCTCTCCCTCTCTGCAATCTCCATGAAAGATCCTATAGTACCGCCTCTCGTCGTCGCATCGGATTCCCTTTAAGGGGCCTTGTCTCCCCCTTACCTCCTAGTACCGTCCCCGTTCCCTCTCTCTCAAACATGGCCATCAAACTGCATAGAGTTCGCGATCGCATCGAAAGGTTGAAAAGCAATATTTGACGGTTTTCCAGGATTTTCACATTTTACATTTCCGTAATTTTCCTAATTTTCGCCGTTTCAGACACAATGTGCTGGTGAACGTGGACGGCCGCACGATGCAGCTCGATTGGATCACGAAAACGACGAAAAATGTGGGTTTCCGAGATATTCTTTCCGCGAAAATGGGCGGGGCTAACTTAAAATATTGTTGAAAATGTGTTCATTAACGAAACTATCGTCGCTAATGGAATCGTAAACTTTGAAGTAGTAAAAAAGTTTTAATGATGGTTATGAAAGAAAAGAAATGAACTAGTGCACTTTGGGACTTCTTAATTCCATTCTTCTTCATCTTCTTCATTAATTAAGAAATGTTCCCCATTTTATTTGTCTCCAAACTAACAAGTTCTGCTGGAAAGTCACGAAAAGAAACGAAAAAAGAGAGTGTGAAAAAAGGAGAGTTTTTTCTCTGATTTTTGTTTCTTTTCTTTTAAAGAGTGTATGAGTCAGAAATGTTCCGAAGTTTCATTTATCTCCACTAGAACAACCTACTGTACTCGATCCCATTGTGTCGTGGAGTTCGATATTACAGCATCTTGAAACTTTCCGTTTTGGAAAAAATTTCATTTTTTGGTGCCACTGTAGGATGTTTTATCCTCATTCAAAGGTAAAATTCGAGTTGCTTTACCCCAAAACGTTCCAAAATGTGGTAGTGACGTCAAGAGAAAAGTAGTGCTTTTCGTATATAAATTTGTCACAAATAAGAATATTTAGGTGATTGACGTAACTATTTTCGTAAACTTAATTGTAACTATTTTCTAGTGTTCGATTGAATATCTAAAATATATATAATGATTGAATATCTAACAAAAAAACATTGCAGAAAATATCGATTGAGACATTATAGTGAACCACGAGAAGGGCATTTACATAGTATTTATTGGACTTATTTTATTTTTAAATACTTTTATTAAACAATTATAATTCTGGGATGTATCTACCTTTCAACTGAGGTTGATTTTAGTTTGCTTTTTCCAAAACAGCGCATAAAAAGGTGTGAATTTTAGCTTTGATGTGAGCGAGAATCTCTGCATTGTTTCAATCAATCACTCTTTAGCCATTGCAATTTAATCTTCCATAAATCCTTGCGATAGTGCTGTAAGATCTATGGCAAAGGTTAAGTTCCCGCTGGCAGAGTGGAGGGGAGTCCCCAGAAGAGGCACCGTCAACCTTTACTACTCTGTACTTCCTTATGCACCTTCTTTTACAGCTCCTGGCAGTCTGGCACTGGTAGTTATAGTTCTATGACTCGAACTGACCTTATAGTAGACTCTAGTTAGTCATTCTAGCATATTTGTTGGCTTGAAATGTCCTCTAAATACATTCGCGAATCTTCGGGTAGAAAGGTAAAAATAACCCGTTAGGTCAATCTTCGGGAATCTAGTAATTCTTACGAATTATTGTCTTGAGTGTAATATCACGTATTATTATAAAATGAAAGCTCGGAAATATTGGCTAAACACTAAATAATTGATTTATTCCGTTAAAGGTGTTGACATATTTTAGTGCATAACTGTGAAGGCCGAAAGTTCTCAAAAGTTATTCCACCTACCGTACACTATTTATTTTATGCTGATTCAACTTATTGACCGCTAGAAACATCAGTGAACCATCAGGCCCGGATAGACGCACTTTTGAAAATTTGCTACAAAAAACGAGAAAAAAAAACGGGAAACGATTCCGAACTTTTGGTACTATAGGGTATATGAGATAGCTGTGCTAACCTCTCGCATATCCCTTGGCATTCGCAGAAGAATTATATGAGGATTTTACAAGGACAAGCCGAACGAAACTCTTTCAGCTACGTGGTTTTTAAACATCTATGTGATATAGCACATGATAAAGTAGGTGCGAAGAAGAGATTAGGCGTTCCGGTCTGAATTGGCCTTGAATTATCATTGGCCCAGCAGTGATCTGATCACCAGCACACTCAGCTGAAAGATACTTAATAGTAAGCATACGATTTGCTACCTCAGTCGGATAAGATGGTGATATGCTTACATATCACGCGTGTCGCGTAAGGATCGAGACAAAATCATGGGGTGTCCGGACAAAATATAACCCCTATTATATTTACTATTTTTGGATAGCCCTGACAGTGCCGGAGAAGATAGCGTTTCGATTTTTTGTCTAAGATCAATTTTGACGAAGATAGACGTCGTTGACTGTCGGAATGTGTGGAAAAGTGTTGACTTTCACCCGCAATAGCTCGGTTTGGAATGGGAATAGCGAACATATCACAGAGACATAAATTGTAGAGAATTTTCAGGGGAATCGAAATAACACAAGCAGAAATTACAAAATCGATTTTTCATCAGCTTCTGTGGCGGAAAGGTGACGTTTGCACAGCAAATCATAAGTGCAATTTTTTATTGGCTCAGATGGTAGATATTGTGAAGACGCATCGATTGATATATACTTTATGGGGTCGAATCGTGACCGCAATATGAGTTTTTTCCAAAAAACGAGTCTGAAATCCCGGACTTAGCCGATTTCTGGCTCGAGAGAAGGAAGGATCACTTTGATCTACCCACTCGTCTCTCGATGATCTATGATATTTCCTGGTATTTCTGTACATGGAACTCGAAAAAAACAAAGAAATAAATGAAAAGCATAACTAAACCCTAATTCAAAGAAGGAATTAGCATGTTATGGCTCGTTAAAAAATAATGGAAAACCGAAATCGGCGACTTTCCAAACGTTAAAAAAGTACCCGGAAAGACTAAAATGGAAACACGAAATTTGAATTCGCGCGCGCAAAGAGGTGCGAGAATTCAAATTTCGACTTTCCGAGTTGAATTTCCATTTTATCTGCTAAAAATTGATGACGGAAACTCTTAATTTGAATTCCCACACCTCTTTGCGCGCGCGCGAATTCAAATTTCGTGTTTCAAACAGGGAAACCTGTTGAAAACACTTGAAAACACGTATAACAAAAAAAAGAGTTGGTAAATCATAGATCATCGAGAGACGAGTGGGTAGATCAAAGTGATCCTTCCTTCTCTCGAGCCAGAAATCGGCTAAGTCCGGGATTTCAGACTCGTTTTTTGGAAAAAACTCATATTGCGGTCACGATTCGACCCCATAAAGTATATATCAATCGATGCGTCTTCACAATATCTATCATCTAAGCCAATAAAAAATTGCACTTATGATTTGCTGTGCAAACGTCAGCTTTCCGCCACAGAAGCTGATGAAAAATCGATTTTGTAATTTCTGCTTGTGTTATTTCGATTCTCCTGAAAATTCTCTACAATTTATGTCTCTGTGATATTTTCGCTATTCCCATTCCAAACCGAGCTATTGCGGGTGAAAGTCAAGACGTTTCCACAAATTCCGATAGTCAACGGCGTCTATCTTCGTCAAAATTTACCTTAGACAAAAAATCGAAACGCTATCTTCTCCGGCACTGTCAGGGCTATCCAAAAATGATTTAAACCAAATTTTCATTTTTTCATTGTCCGGTAGTTGTATCGATCCTTACGCGACACGCGTGATATAAGCATGAGCAAATGCTTACCGGGTTGCTTACATGAAAGAAACAACTCGGCAAAAGATTGCGATAGAATGGGGGACCGAACCACCGACCTTCCGATAGCTAGTGAAGGCGCTTACCGCTGCGCTACCTAACCATGTAACTGTGACTAGTATAACTCAAAGTCTATTCCGGGAGGCGAACGCCCGCCTCTTTCAATTTAAGCATACGCTATGCTTAAATATAAGCATCTCTCTTCTAAGCATACGTTTTGCTTAACTAAAAGCGATCGTGTCGCTAAGCAAATGCGTAAGCAACGCATTTGCTAAGCATCTTTCAGCTCAGTGCAGGACTGCCTTGAATAACGGATATGCCTTCCTTCACCTTTGCCTTTTCCCTTTACGTAATAAAGTATGGGTACGGTTATTCCGGAACTTGGTCCATTGACTTGTTGAATATTTTATACTGACTACTCTGGTATTTTGCCACTTAAAGTCTACTTAAACTTTCCCACTTTAAGTAGACTTTAAGTAAACTTAAAGTGAGACGTAAGTCTACTTAAAGTGGTGTGGTATACTGTAATGCATTTCGTCAAATGTTCTTTCACTTAAAGTTTACTTAAAGTCTACTTAAAGTCTGTGACGTAGTTTAAAGAAGGGGAACCAGGAGATTTAGTGTTCACTATTGTCATGGCTAACGTGGGAGATAGGAAGTAGCGCTACATTCTCTATTAGAATTGAGAGATGGACCGCATAGAGCGTGTAGCTCACTGGTTAGTAGTCGGCGCTTGTAACCGCGCCACGCGGGTTCGATTCCCGTTTGCAATTCTCAATACATTTATATTTCATATTTGAAATTGCGCGCATTCCCTGAGGACATCTTGGGGGAATAACGACCTTTGTGCTCGGATTACGGTATTCCAGTGTACCTATAATTTTAGAGAAAATTGTTTTTGGATGCAGGGAAATGTGATCTATATTTCTGCCTGGCCAGTTTATTCACGAAAAAACTCGTGGGTCCCCTTCTTTAAGTAGACTTTAAGTGGCAAAATACGAGTATACCCTTTATTTAATCGACCAAAACGATCCCAGGAACATCTCGACATCCATTAGCCAGCGAACATAAAACGTAGTGGACCTTCCGCTCTACCTCTTCTTTCCGCTGTCCCTCTCCCTCTCCCTCTCCCTCTTCCTCTCCCTCTCCCTCTCCCTCTCCCTCTACCTCAACGTCAGCACCAAACTCTCCCTCTACCTTCAACTTCTATTTTATAGAGCTAAGATCGAGAGTCTACTACTACTGCTACACCTACTCTTCATAGACCCATTGTCGCTCTCACTCTCTTTTAATCTCAGAATGACGATTTCCTTTTATTCTATATTGTTCTTTATGTTTCCAAATTTTCCCGTACCATATATGGAGGGTCTGCAACTTTACGAACATCCTTGCAAGGGTTGAAAAATTCAGTCCCTTCAATGTGAAATTGCTAATTGATTCGTTTGTTTATGCATTGCTTCAAGGACTTATCTCATCTTCACGTATTCTTATTGTTTTCTTCTTTAGACTGAACTGCACTCTTATCTTTGAGCAAATGAACGATGCGATCAGAAATATCCTAAAATTATATGTTTAACATGTAAATTACGTGCTTAGCGTTTAGCTAAACACGTAATTTATGTCAAATTAGTAAATACCAAACTATAATTACACTCACGGCAAATTCTCTTAGATATAGGTTGTCTAACTGTTCAGCTATAGAGAAAGGTTAGCTTACTCCAAACTCTCTCAAAAAGACACGTTAGATAATACTCTCTCGCTCGAGATAGTAACGGGGACTGGAGTAAGCTAACTAAGTTATCTCACATTTGAGACAACTTTTCTCTAATTGTCGCATCTTAGATAACCTATGACTCAAATATGAGAGAGTTTGCCGTCAGTGTATCACAGAAGCCGTAAGAATCGTTCGTTTTAAATCAAAATAGTAAATAATCAAACGCTATTTTCGTTCGAAAGGGATAATTTTTGATCTCCACCCAGTGCAGTCACGAACTCAACTTGTCCAAATCTCGCCCGGCTTAAGCTTAGCACTTTTCTTATTCCTTACCCCACTTGTTAGTTTGCATAATGTGATGTTTAGTCCTTTAGAAGGAAATCCTGTGCAAAAACTCGTATAATTTGTTGAGGGATCCCACCTTCCCAAAGTCATATCTATTAATAATAATAATAATAATAATACACTTTATGCGGTGCGAAAGTAAAGTATAATTTCTGATCAAATATTTGATAGTGGAGTACGCATAAATACGATGCTACGACTTGGGTAGCAAAGATGAAAATTACAAATAAAAAGAAATTCCTACAACGATGGTAATGAAGCGATGGATTTTCGGAAAGATTTTACGATTTTATTATCGCTATTTCACCTATCATTTCTGTATTTGCTCTCGCACCGGTCACTGGTGTATCAAATAAATAAAATAAATAAATTTAAAAAAACTTGACAATAGAACGGAGCAGATTCTTAATCCGTGAAAGAGCAGACGAATTTCACAGTGAGATAATTATGAGACAACCTAACAATAATGATACCGATTTTTAGCAGTAAAATGGAAATTCAATTTCCTTCTTGCTAAAAATGGAATCCGCGAAATTTCGCTGTCGGAATATGAATTCCCGCACCTCTTTGCGCGCGCGCGAATTCAAATTTCGTGTTTCCATTTTCGACTTTCCGGGTACTTTTTTAACGGGTGGAAAGTCGCCGATTTCGATTTTCCACTATTTTTTAACGAGCCATCATATTCTTCCTGCCCAACTTCAGAGTTTTTTTGACGATTCGTGGTTTTTGCTCACTTTAGTTTCTACTAAACAATAAGTGCATTGTCAAGACTTCAGATTAAGCCCGAAAGTGCTTTGATGTCACATGACTTTTCGTAGATTTTCTTAATTATTAGTGATTTTCCCTAGATTTAAAAATCCCCATTATATTTTCTTTGAAATTGCGTGGAGTTAGAGAGTTTCCGAAGCAGAAATTAGGTCCTCCGGACTGAATTGGGCTTGAATCACATATCACTGACCTAGCAGTCATCCAACGCAGGACTTCTCGTGCCTTGTATAACGGTTCTTATAATTTATATTGTTATAGTTATTGTAACACGTGCATGCATTTCATTCCTGTACATTGTCTTTACTTATTAAATTAATTAATTAATTTAATTAAATTAATTGTATCTTTACCTCTGCCCGAATGCCACAATGTATAATTTTTGAAAGACCTAATTCGGCAGAATATCGATCGCAAGAAATGAATTTTTTTGGTTTTGATGAGATAGGGAAGGTTTACTGCAAGCACACGATACACCATCCAGAAATGTGAACGGTGAAACTTATGCTGAAGTGGATGCAAAAGTTGTGTTCGTTGTTCTCTGTGGGAGGGGTTGGATTGCGAATCAGCATCATTTATCTACGAAATGAGTAGACTTCATCACAATTTCTTTCACTGTCAAATCGAAATTATTTCATTGCAACTACTGTATTATTATTATTATTATTATTATTATTATTATTATTATTATTATTATTATTATTATTATTATTATTATTATTATTATTATTATTATTATTATTATTATTATTATTATTATTATTATTATTATTATTATTATTATTATTATTATTATTATTATTATTATTATTATTACAAAAAGTTACGACTATGGCAACATGTGGAAACAGAATAGAAGATGAAAAATCATCTTAAAAGCACACCCGAGCAAATTTCGCTCAACGCTCCTTCGTAGACAAAGAAAGCGAGAGAATGTGTGGTCAGAGCGGAGAGTCCAAATTAGCTCTAGGATGTCTTTAAAAGAGAAAGACAGAACAAGAATGGCTTTTCTGATTTCGAACAACTTCATCGGAACTACAGAGTCATGCGTGGCTTTATTCTATTTTTGAAGGATTGTCTGACTCTCTCCATATCCCCTACTCTCTCGCTATCTCTGCCTTCCTTCCGTTATCTTTGTTTCTTGTCCCTCTCCACTCTTCATCTCTCACATTCTGCCTACTTTCCAGTAGTCAATTGAAAAAGAAAGATCAAGAGGGAGAGGGAGAGGGAGAGGGAGAGGGAGAGGGAGAGGGAGAGGGAGAGGGAGAGGGAGAGGGAGAGGGAGAGGGAGAGGGAGAGGGAGAGGGAGAGGGAGAGGGAGAGGGAGAGGGAGAGGGAGAGGGAGAGGGAGAGGGAGAGGGAGAGGGAGAGAAAAAGGAGAGGGAGGGACTAGACCGCACTAACTTATTCATGCGACCGCTCTCGTGGCTGCTATTGCCGCTGAATGAATGATTCGAAGAATGGGAGAGATAAATTTCATTTGCAAGACAAAGAGGGAGAATGTAGAGGGAGAGAGAGGTAGAGGTTGAGAAGGCAAAAAGGTAGAGGGAGAGAGGCCGAGAGAGAGGTAGAGGTAGAGTTGGCAAAAAGGTAGAGGAACAAGTAGGAACTATGAGTGCAGGAGTCGAACCAAAAAGTGCACTTCCATGAAATAACGTAGTAAAAATAAAGTGAATGCGTCGTTGTCTGAGAATGTGTAAGGCGGTGTTACATTTTCCTTGCGTGTGTATATTATTATATTATATTATATTTTATCTACATGCATACGCATGCAACGGCACATGAAAATGAATATGATCAAAAATAAATAGGTGATGATAATGACTTCACTGTCCAGAAGAATGCCGTAACCTCCGCCGTAACGAAGGCGACGTTCCGAAGACGTTACGGCGGAGTACGCAGATAAGGAAAATGTAACACCGCGTAAGGAACGTGACCGGAAATCTTCGATTCACTTCACATTATCCTACATTCTAGTATGCGAGAACGATCTTACTGGTAGCACTCAGCAGAAGAACAAACTGTGAAGATGGAAAGATAGCAAAATAAATTTTTATTTTATTTTATGCAAATTCACTATATTGAGAATCATGCTTGGCATCGCTGGCAAAGGCGCGCTTTTTGAAATTTGGGCAATATGAATCGAATCCGCGACAACGCGCCTAGTATAGTCCGTGCTTTTACCACTACGCCGTGGGATTGAGAACTCTAACTTTTTGCTTCTCACTTGAAAGTTGCATACGCGAAACGTGAAAGAGATTTGTATGAACATTCATGGGTCATTAAAAGATTCCTGAATGAGCTATTGAAAATAATATTTAAACTTCATGAAAAAGATGATTCTGTGATTCAACCTCCATTATCCACTAGTCATTTGCTGCTTGCTCTCAAAACAGGACTGTGTTTTCGTACAAACAGGAAATGTACAGAAAACAAGAGACACTCTCGGGGGTTCTTTTGCTAGATTACTTCCCTTTTCTCCCTCTGACGATTGGTCTTATGCTCTGTTCAAAAGTCCCTAAAAGAAAAGAAAATCAGAGAAAACCCTCCTCGTTTTACACGCTATCTCGCCTGTTTTTCATTCTGCTTTATGAATTTCGAACACCGAATATGATTAATTCCTGTCTCACTCATCGATCAAGATATGGTCCCACTGTTTTTTATACATTTCTAAGTCGACCAGTGATCTCTCTCATTCGGTTGTTCGCTTCACATTTTGCACAAATTTCAATCTCAATTTTAATTTCTTCATCATATCACATTTTGCACCTTACAATAGTAATAAATTAGCTTTTTTTTAAAAAAATTCCATATTATTTTGGAAAAAAACATTTAAAAGTCTATATCATGCCCTAATTCCAATTTTCACAGAGTAGTTGCCGCATCGTAGTATTATTGGCCTTGACCAAAGAAACTCTTGATAAACGTGTTGAATGGAAAAATAATATTGGACTTCTGAATTCTCCACTCCCTGTCTGTTCTGTCCCTTCTACCTCTATACCTCTTGGTCCTTCTATCTCTCTAATTCTTGAATACGCGACAAAGTTGATTTCATGGATGATTTAACTTATATACATGTAGGCAAGGTGTGGTAACTGGTACCGGAGATGTTGACTACATTCCGAGTAGACGGGCAACGCTACATTGGGTCGTCACCTACCGTACACTTGGAAGACTACATTAGGTCACCTACCATATCCTTTAAAGATATCCCTATCCTTATTAGACTATCTAGAAAAATAATAAAATCGGCCTTGATTTTCATTTTTAAATCACATTTATCAAGAGAACATTTATCTGATGTGCATGGTTGATCACTCATGACTTCTTGCTTGTCACAAAAATTATGCTAATCGATACTAAACCTTGATATTGTAATTCATAAAATTTTAGACTTCACCAGTGAACTTGCATCTCGTGGACTAGATCCTGTGCAAAAAATGGCACTCAAACGAGCCAAAAGGGTCCATAAAAAGTGATTTCCGGT
Source organism: Parapristionchus giblindavisi (assembly GCA_943737045.1). NCBI lineage: Eukaryota > Metazoa > Nematoda > Chromadorea > Rhabditida > Diplogasteridae > Parapristionchus > Parapristionchus giblindavisi. The sequence goes on along the minus strand of CALSFV010000317.1, from coordinate 356,664 downwards.
CCCGATTCGTTCTTTGGGAGTGTTTCCATTCTCGTCTATGAAAGGCACGTCAATCTTGATTTGACGCGTTCTTTTCTTATACTTTAAAAAATTCCTTGTCTTTTCACATCATTCGTATATCATTTTGAGAGTGTGTTATTGTTCTGATTTTGGCTGCATGGGGACTTGAAATCTAATAGTTTTTTTTTCTTCATCTTGACAATAGATGTCTATTATTTGTTAAAGAGAATACAGCGAGCTCATATGTAACTCTTTTCTCTGGCCACGCACTCTGGCAGAACAAGAAAGCGAGCGAGAGTGGCCAGAGCGAAGAGTGTTCAAATTAGCTGAGGTGTGCCTTTAAGACTTTTAATTGACATCCCACTGTCTGCTCTCGGAATAGCTCAAATGCACCTATTTTCGTACATGTCCTGATTCAGGGAATGTAATAGCTTCTAATGGATGAAGAGGTGTAAGACGATATTCTTCGTTCCCATAAGGTTTTTGTCAAGTGCACGTCCTTTTGCTAAATACCATTGAAACATCATTTAAGAGAGATAAAGGCTGCCTTATTTAGCCCCATTTATTTATATATTTCTGAGAATGTTCTATGAATTGTAAATGCGCGTTTGTCTAAAAATCTAATCGTCTGTCGCAATTATTTGTGTCATCAGTCTGGACTTTGATCTAACTTTTCATTACATGTCTATATTGCCTTCATTCGTTGTCTTCACTTGTTCGTTTCCCTTGCGTAGAATGTCATCAACAAGTAATGAGAGTGTAGATGTTGTCTATTTTTTTTCTTTTTTCTTTATTTATTTTTTTCTTTATTTTTTTTCCATCGACCTATCTGTCTCATGGTCTCTCGATCACTCGATCAAAGTTTTTTATAATTATTTTATTAGAGTTGAATAGCAATTTAGTGTGAGGGCTAGATACTGATAGATAGATGGCTAGCTAGCTAGGCAGACAGATATTGCTTACTTGCTATTTTTCATGTTGTATGCATTTTTTATGTCTGCCCATAAGGAAACAATGAATACAACAACAAAATCATTATGACTATAGGTCCCGTAGATATTAAAAGAATTCTGTCATATTACACTATGGATAAGGATAATACCGCACATATTAATGGATTATTTAGAAATACTATCACTGTCAAAGACAAACGAATATCAGTGCACTAAACGGTGAGTGCAGTATCAGCAGCGTGGCGCAGTGGAAGCGTGCTGGGCCCATAACCCAGAGGTCGGTGGATCGAAACCACTCGCTGCTATCTTCTTTTGCCACATTTTACAAAGTATCCTCAAGCCTGTGGGAGTCTGATGAAACTCGATAAGGAAAGGATATTAGAAAGTGTGTGTGGGCAACACCTTTTTCAACTCAATAAAGGCAGTTCTCTGGCAATGTTCTCTCGCTTTCTTTCTCTACGAGAGAGCGTTGCCAGAGCGGAGAGTAAAATTAGCTCGATGTGTCCCTTTGAGCCAAAAAGGAGAGTTAGAAGATAAAAGAAGACTAAGCGAGCACCGAAAAGAAGAAGAAATAGCACTAAAAATAATGAGTTTTCTGGCCTTAATGACATTTGAGTACTATGGAGACCGAACGAAAACGAAAAGACGAGATGGATAGTATTGTTCGACGGTCTGGCAGTCTCCGATCCAACATGGTCCCGACGCAACATGTTAGCACGTTGGTCGTGACCCAACACGTTAACACGTCGGTCAAGCTGATCTCGACTCTGCCATGGTATCGAAGACATCGAAGTACCCGAGCATTTCTGGGGTGGAGAACGTGGTGGAGAGAGGTTGATACGGTAAGCGGTTAAATGATACTTTTAATATTCTCTAGATTTATTTCTCCTAAACACATTGTTTTCTCACTTTCTTTGTCACGAGAGAGCGTTGTCAGAGCGGTGAGTTAAATTGTCTCGGGGTGAGCCTTTAGCTATTACTAGATATTGCTGGATCATTGCCATTTGGCAGTCTAGAAATTAAAGGCTAATAGAATAAGGACTATCAAATTTCTCTGTATGACGCTATTTACACTCGCTGTTATATTTAGGCAAGAAAAAATGTATAAAATGCTTTTTCATGTCTTATCGATCAGTTTAAAAAGAGAACCAAGTGATTTTTGGAACACTACTATTACGAAGAACGTGGGGTCTGCTATGTGGCATTTTGAACTCTGCTAATTTCGAAAAAAATGTAATTAGTTCGACCAAGAACCATATCCCTGGGGATTACATCCCGATCAACATTATTTAAAGGGAGCGTTACCTCACTCAATGGTCTCTTCATTGCGCACACTATTTTTCTGTTCTCTAACAACGAGAGAGCATTGCGCGTCGAAGACACCATTGAGTGAGGTTACGCTCCCTTTAAATTAGCAATTTTGTGTTGTGTGAAAGTCATACATGGTGAACAACACCATGTATGACATAACGAACTTCCATTCATAGCATCTGGCCTTAAACAGTTCTACGAGTTGATATTGGCCATAATCCTTAAGCCTTCTAATGCTACCTCTACCTTCTAATGTGTGAAATTAAATGAATTGATTATAAGGTACACATGAAGGTTTTCATGCAGCTCATAGTTAAAATTTAATAATGTTAAACTAAAAAATAAATAACTGTGATAAATAAGCTCATGGTGTCTCGGCCGCTACGTCAGAACAACAAATTCTGTACAGTAGCACATGGACTACTCTTCCTCTCCATGCGGAAATACCTCGTAGTGAGCCGAATTTGTGCAAAAACAAAAAAAAACTACTCTGCAACGAACGCGATGGAGAAACAACAAAGTTTTCATTAGGAACTTCATTACTACAGCCATATTGGATATGCGACATACAGGAAATGGCAGACCGAGAATAGCAAACTGCGCCGACATGCGATATCATCCCAGTAGTGGATTCTACCATACACAATAGTATCTTGAGTCAGTCAGAAGCGGTGCTACTGTTAGAAGCGGCTATACTGACAGAAGTGGTCCTACTATCAGAAGCGGTTCTACTATCAATCGCTGTCCTACTGTCGGTTGCGGTCCAACTGTCAGTCACTTTTCTACTGTCAGAAGAATTCCTACTGTCAGAAGCAGTGCTACTGTCAGTCGCTGTCCTACTGTCATTAGCAGTCCCACTGTCACTCATCCTTTGCAATGGTCACATCGGCTGGAATCAACGTTCATCGCAAGGCGAAGGTCCAAAGGAAACTATCAGTGTACCGCTGGGGTCTCGGATGGACCGGACTGGAGGTGGGATATCGATCACAATTTGTTTATTTTTCATTAAAAAAACATTTATCGAGAGTACTATTTATCTCTGGCCTATCAGTGGCTAGCAGTGATCACCCGCAAGAGTTCGTGTGCATTGAATAACGAGTTGTGTACCTTTACCTTTGCCTTTGCTATTTGATGTGTATGGTAAAAGTCTTCTTTTAATATGTCCGAACATGGAAATTGATCTTCATAAGTGCCAATTCCACAATTCTTGAGCGCAAATCGACCGGCAGTTTAGAGTTGTTAGAAGAAGTTGGCTAGCCATGATCACAATTCAATTACAATTATATTAGAATCGATTTTTAAAAGATGTAATATCGATCACTAAATCGTACACATACATGGTCTGCAAACACTTTCGCTAAATATCGTACGATATTATTGATTTATTGATTGATTTCCGGCCATGCATCATTTTGCGACGAAGGGCAAACCCGTCGATTCCCCGTTTCTTGCCTTTCTTATTGTACTCTCCGATCGAGTAGTCTCAATTTCCCGCTGCTAAACAATTTCACATAATATTTTACCATGGGCCATTGACCACTCATAGTTTATTTTAATATTAATATTGCTATATTCATTTTAAAATTAATACTATAAATAATATCACTGTTTTTAGTCCCTTCTAATGTCTGTCTCGGAAATGTAAGGGCACTTTTATAGTCAATCTATTGCTATGACAAATATCTCTGAACCTGCAAATTCTCCCATTGTTCTATATAATTGGCTCTCCGATAATTGAAAATACGTCCGTTCCTTCCAGATATTTGCCTAGTGATGGATTGTATGCTGGTATTGCGCTTAGATATGCCATAGGTTATGAAAAGTTGGGTCATATAGTTAATCGGTCAGACGCGTTTCGGGTACTACTGATGGAAGCTATTTTGCTTGATTACTCTGGCTGATTAAGTTCTCGACTTTGCCTTATTACTGCAAGACTTTCTGAACCACTGACAGGAAGTTGTCTATGCGGAACCATTGCAAAGACTTACTTCAGCTCGATATTCTTGACTATTCCATGGGCTTATCCAATTTCATTTCTTCTCGTCTTATCGCATTTTTGGAATAGGATACATGGATGAATTTCTCCCCTGAATCGCCTTTATTGAATTGAAAAAGGTGTATTGCCCACACAAATTCTTTCCTTATCGAGTTTCGTGATGATTCTCCCACACACTTCATGAAACATTGTAAAAAGTGGCAAAAGAAGATAGCAGCGAGTGGTTTCGATCCACCGACCTCTGGGTTATGGGCCCAGCACGCTTCCACTGCGCCACGCTGCTGATATTGGACTCACCGTCCAGTGCGCCGACATTCGTTTGTCTTTGAATCACTAATTTTGCATTTCGAAATTTTCCATTAATTTGGACAGCATTTCCTATTCTATAGTGTGATATGGATAAATTAAGAATGAATACGAAGGATATTGACTTTTTTGTAGTTATCTTCTTTTTCCCTTTTTGTCAAATCCAATTTAGACCTCTTGAATTGTCGTTACAATAGGAAAAAAACAAGGCCTTCGTTTGGTTTTTGAGATCTTGGGCGCCTTTTCAGGGATGATTTTCTCTTTTAATTTTACTTTTATTTCTCTTTCATTTTCATGATGCGGCGGTAATTATGATAGTGACACCAAAGATCAGTAAAAAAAAATTTACAATTAGTGTCACACCCTATCCGTCCCAACAAGTTTCTTCTTGCTTAGAGGTAACGCTCCTTTTGGACTCGCCCGGTGTACTGGTACCCTATTCTGAAGTAGTGCCGAGAACTCTACCATTTCATTCTCGGCTTATCCTAGATTCACCCTTGATTTTGGGCAGACTTTTATTTCGGAAAAAATCTTATTTAGGCTTCAATCGGTAGTCGATTTCCCATCACCCTTTAAAGGGAGCGTAACCTCACTCAACGGTCTCTTCATTGCGCACACTATTTCTCTGTTCTCTAACAACGAGAGAGCGTAGCGCGTTGAAGAGACCATTGAGTGAGGTAACGCTCCCTTTAACATCCACTGTCAGTTACAATTCGACTGTTATGAATTTCAAAGTTGACTGTACTTCTTGGTTTCTTTCATGGGACATGCACATCGAAAATTCAGCTTAAATCCACGCAACCCTATATTTTGAAACTTTCCGCTCTGGCCAGACTTTCTTCCTTCGCCAGCGAGAGAGTGTGGCTAGCACGGAGAGCTTTTAATTACCATTTATTGTGGACTAGTTAGTGATATTGTTTGATGTCTATTGAAACGATGATAAAATTAAGAATTGGTTAATCTATAGTAGTAATTACTGTATCGCTCGTTCAATTCCAACTCTGGTCAATGCTCTCTGCATGAGATACTAAAGTTGGGCCATTCCATCTCATGAATCATTCTATTTTCCGGTCTTCTCCATTTTCCGGTCTATCTCGATCCCATGCTCATCTTCAACTTTATCCTTGTCCAGACCACAAACAACTTGAACTCTCCTAGAACACAGTGCTGGCCTATATCCTATGGTATTTTGGTTTTCAGTCATATCTTTGTTCGCAGTCAACCATTTCTCTTCATTTTTCAGTATTTTTTAGCATTATTAAAGAGAAACGGTTGACTACGAAGAAAGTTATGGCTTAAAAACCAAAATATCATTGAATATTGGTCAGCACTGTAGAATCTTGGAATTTCATTCAATTTTTTTTTCATTTCGCACCACACTTGCTTTCATTTAGCCACCCGCTGAAAACAAACCCAGAGGATATTTGTCAAGGCCAGATAAGGAAGACAGCGGGATCGAGATGTTTTTGTTGATGGGCCACATATGCGTCTGTGTGTGAAGCTTTGATTGTTGTTGGTGGCTTGAATTAGAGACCGCGATTTCTTATATGGAGCGTAACCTCTCTCGATGGTCTCTTCGACGTGCAATGCTTTCTCGTTGTTAGAGAACAGAGAAACAGTATGCACAATGTAGAGACCGTTTAGAGAGGTGGCGCTTACTTTATATGTAAATACGATGCGTAACCCTTCTTCATTTACCAATGAACATTGGTTTTCGGTGTTTTTCAATTGAACAACCGAGAGACTTGCTTAATCATCAAGGTTTTTTGTTTGCTTTTTAAAACAACGGACCAATGAAAGTCGAACAAAATAATATCGCGACTTATATATATTGATTTGCTATTCCGTTCCTCCCTGTCATCCCTCAGTGATATATTGTTATCAATCAGTGAACTAAATGTATGCAAAATCATCCCAATATTTTTTATCCGGTTTCATCTCTAGCGTCAATCCTCGTTTGTTTACAAGGGTTTAGAAAATTTCCGATTATCCTCTCTCACTTATCTGTTCTTGAGTACACTCCCTTCTTGTTGTTCTTGTTCTCACTCTTCTTGTTGCCTATAAACAACTCTCGCTAGTCCTTTCTGAATAGGGAAAGACATCCTATTTACCCCCATTCGGTCTGTATTCACTCTTAATGAATCTGCGCCATATCCTCTCTCTCTCTCAAATTCTGTGATCTTCGGAATTATTTCAGTCCTTCAGAAATACAATCATCACAAACCTTTTCTCATTTCACTACACCTCCCTCATTCATCTATTTATTTGTTCTATTGCATATTGTCAGATCTTTAGGATACTTGTTAAATTAAAGTAAACTTAAGTTAAATTAAAGTTAATTTAAGTTTATAAGTTAACAAAAACACTGGCGATCTGATAGCTATCGATCAACCCCTATCACCTTCCCCAAGTCCTTTCTATCATTATTAATATTTCTCCTATCGCTCCTGTATGAAATAAATAAGTTAACTAACGTCTCATTATCTTCATTTTCGTAGCTTATATTCGTCCGCTCAATGCCTCATGATTTTCTATAATCGATTTCGAGTGCGCATACTCCGCTTGCATCTTGTAGCATCTGCCATGTCTCCAACGATGCCGTCAGTCCGTCAGTCCGGATAGAATAAACAGAGTTGAACTGAACAAACGACGATCTAGAGTCCCCGGCCTCCTAAGAAATGAAGCTGCGACTGGGAAGGTCACGACGGCTCCATGCTGGACTCATTCAGAAGGTCTCTCTCTTCTCTGGCAATACTCTCTCGTCGACAAAGAAAGCGAGAGAGTGTGGCTAGAGCGGAGGGTTCTAAATTATCTCGGGGCGCTACATGTTGGACTCATTCAGAAGGTCTCTTGTGGTCCAAGCCACTGTTAAAGGCATACGACGAGTAAATTTTACTCTCCGCATTGACAATACACTCTCGTAGACAAAGAAAGCGAGAGAGTGTGGTCAGAGCGGAGCGTATCAAAGTATCTCGGGGTGTGCTTTTAACGGCGTTATTGGATAAGCAGTCGCCATAATCGCCTTTGAACGGATTCAGAATGATTCAAAATGGTTCTGACGAATCATGATCCAATGATTTTTCGATGTACGATATAACCATTTTCGTTTTCTTGCTTTCACATTGATCAGAAACATGAACGTTCTCTTACAAATATAAACTAATTGCAAGTGCGGCGCAGGTGAGACGGGTTGCGTGTGGGTAAGTGGAGTGAGCAAGGCAAGGGTGCTCCAGAAAAATGTTTGTCCCGAATGTTACGTTTTTCAATCGCTCTTTTTGTGTTTGTCATTTTCTTATGCTTTATACGGGCAATATTCAGGTAAGTTTCATTGCCGCTTCATAGTACATGCTGTCGGAGCTTACACCAGTGTTATATGCTTCGCGTCCTAGAGAAAAAAAATGTAAAATGCAACCATAACTGAAGGACTAACAGCTATAAAGTGTTAAATATATCACACGAAGAGCTAAATATAAAACATCACAGTGCTCTCGGTGTACGTCAGCTGGTGGTGGTGTTTTAGCTTTTTTCTTCGCTGTTTTCATAAATAAATAAATAAATAGTAATAATAATATGGCAATAAATAATAAAAGTCATAAATAAATATTAAATATAAACTATGCTCCGCCCCTTTTCAGGCCACGCCCCTTTTCGTGCACATCTTCATGATCGTCTCCGTCGGTCTGTACGCGGTGCTGGGCGCGTGGTGCATGCAGAAGATCGAATCGAGACCGGCCGAAGAGGTTTGTGCATTGTCGAGTTTTGGGCCTGTTCTCACAAATTATTATAGATAGAGAATGAAATTGAAAGATATGGTTGTGTTAGAAGGTATGTGGGGGAACCACGGACTAATAAACAGCAATCCGGGGTTTCAGCCTTTGTCCTAGACACTGGACCGACCTGCGTGCGTGATTCTCTGGTACCCACATGGGGTACCTTAGCCAGGGATTTTTGTCAGTGTATTTCAAGTGAATCCTGGCCACAGCACTCCGTTGCAAGTCATGTTTATTTGAAAGCGAGACAAGTGAGAGATCATTAATTTGAGAGAGTCGATAAGTTGAACTATCGTTCTAGCATTCAAAATGGAAGGTACACCTCTATCAAAAAGAGAAAATCTTACCTCCTCCTTTTCCCATAGAACATCTCGATTTTTGACAAAAATTCCCTCTATCTTAGACCCAAATCTTAGCACAAATACCATTAGAGCTAAATTATTATTGTCTTATGATTTGATTAGAAATTTATCCATTGATATTTCACCCCTCTAAACTGTCTCAACAGACGAATCCCCTCCTAGAAGGCTTTGTAATGCCTGGAGGTGTACTTCCAACTGTCAAGCAGGCCTAATGGACGATAGCGGAACGTTTTTCGTGGATTTTCTACATCAATAAACAAGTTTCACTTCGATCGTTTTCTTGAATGGAGAATAACATCTCTCAGATACGGAAGAAAGAACTTGCAAGAAAATTCCCCCCTGCCCCTGATTACTCTTCTGCACTAAGTGCTGATAAGATAAATGTATTGTATTGTATTGTAAACTGTCTCATGTACAAGTTCCTTTTGCCATGTCAGTCTGTCTATGCTGACTTATGCGGTCCTCTTCCCGCTAGGGCCTCATCCACCCTACATCATTGATCCCACGCTGATCTTTGATCTTGGCACTAGAGAATAGGTTATTGAGACTTCCCCGACCATCTTCACCTTCCCTCTACTTTCCCATTGTCTATTCTCCCCATTTTATTTCCTTGTGCAAATCTTCTTCATTTATATCGTCTTTACTTGTTGAAACATCTTCGCGATGTATGATAAATAAATAAAATAAATAGTTAATTTGAAAATTTCCGCTCTGACAATGCTCTCTCGCAGACAAAGAATGCGAGCGAGTGTCGCCAGAGCAGAGAATTTCAAATTAGCTTGCGATGTGTATTTAATAGAGCCGTAACGCCCAATATTTCAGATCCGAGCAAATCTTGTCAGGCGAAACGTAGCACTATCAATGCCCGCGAACTCTATGGGTGATTGGATTTTTTTAAATTAATTAATTAATTAATTAATTTTATTCTAAATTTATTCCAAAAATAATATGTGTTACAATTATGTCCGAAAATGAATTATTATTATTTTATCTAAAATAAATACATAAATAGAATTAAATAATATTTAAGTAACTTGGTAATTCAGAAAATCTAACCCGAGTTGTGCCTTCTGAAATTCTGACGTCGAAGCATCGACGACGACGAAGAGGCGAGAAGGATAAGATAGCGTGAGATGATTGCTTTCTAAAAGAATTGTGTAGCCCATGCGAAATGGGAATGAGTAGTGACTAGATCATGCGATAAAGTAGGTCCGAAGAAGAGATTAGGACCCCCTTGAATCGTCACTGGCCTAGCAGTGATCACCCGCAGGACGTGTGCCTTGAATAACGGGTTGCACCTTTACCTTTACCTTTTATGTATCCGATGATTATACGAAATGATTTAATTGCCTAATGTGGTCAGATTCTGAGCAAATTATGGCGGATTTTCATATTTTCTAATTTCCGAGAAATATAGATTTAAAAGATCCATCATTTCAGCTACGCTTCACACGAAAAACAACGAAAACGGCGAGCTGCGGTCGAGTTGAGGCGCAGCAGGGACTGTGTGGTTGACGTACTCAAGGTACGCAGTATTCTGGTTTTAAAAGCCAGGTGGTATCTTTGCAAGCCATACAAACGAGAGAGCATTGGTTTTGAGAGAGTTTCGATTACGATTCTCGCATTCAAAATGATAAGAGCCTGTGGGTACGGCAAACATGATTCGTCGTGGTTTGGGTAGTAACAACTAATCAAACTAGCGAATACCATGGACATTCCGGAAATGATCACGATTGTTTTGGAGATTGTTGGAATCTCGTAAAATTCGTCAAATGTTGATCAAAAGATGATCTTGAATGAAACGGAGACATTTCGGTGTCATTTAGCCATGATTCTGATGGTTGATTTCGGTAGTTCTGGGGAAAAGAACGTGATTATCGATCGATACTTCCAGAGGATGACGTCATCAGAGGCATGTGGATCTCTGGAATTGGACGAGAAAACGGCAGCAATGTTGGATGCATGCTACCACGTAAGTTATTATATTGATTTATTGATTTTTATTATTTTATGTTTCTGATCTTTGAATTTCTAAAATTCAATACAATTCAATTCATAGGATGCTGTAGTGCTCAATTAATTGGTTTATATTTAGCATATATTCTATTCTATCGTCTTTCTGAAAAATCTATAGTTCTTTTAATCTATGTACCAGACTTTGTTGTGTAACGCATATGTGATGTTCAAAATTCACGAAAAGAAACGTAAAACAGACTAGAGAGCGTGTAAAAAGAGAGTTTTCCCTGATTTTCTGTTATTTTCGCGAACAGATCATAATTGGTATCATAGACATTCAGGGTGTGGGGCAGGGATGTGCGGAAAAAGATTTTCGAAAAAAATTCGAAAAACGAAAATTTTTCGAATTTCGAAAAAAGCGAAAAATTCGTAAAAAATATTAAAACAGTGTTTTCTCTTGCGAAAGCATTAACGCGATACATTTTACTATTGATATAATGGAAACACAATAATTGCAACTGGGCGATTCTTATTTGAAGATGCTTACATGATAAAATAAAATTTTGGTCATGTGAAATTGTAATTTTTGATTACAATTTTATAAAATAAATATTTTTTTTTGTAAAAATGTCATAAATTTTTTAAAAAATCACGCTTTTTATGTAAAAGTATTTTCGATTTTTTCCAATTATTTTCGAAAAATTTTTCGTCGAAAAACTTTTTCGAGAAAGTATCGAAAAATCGAAAAAAAAACGAAAAATGCACATCCCTGGTGTGGGGTAATTTTTTTTTGGGAAATTTCGGTTTCAAAAGTCAGGAAAATCTGGAAATTTCTGGAAAGGTTGTGAAATTTTTCACACTCCAGATGGACACTGAAATGATCATATCTAAATTTAAAAAAAAACTGAAATAACATCCCAATCTGCTGATAAAGTTGTTGAAATGTAAAAATATAATGTAATGATATAGACACGTTTTACCTACAGATCTCGGTCGACCGCGACACCCACATGCGGGACGTCACGTTCATCAACTCGGCCGAAGAGGTGGAGACGGTCAGTGAGGAGGACGATGAGGTGCGTTTCAGAAGGCGACTTTTCCCAAATCACACCAAATGTACAGTAATCCACATCAACTCAGGTCGTGTCCTGGACGTTTATCGATTCGCTGCTGTTCACGTTTACCGTAATCACGACCATCGGTAAGAAAATTTAGGGTTATGGTAAATTAAATTTCAAAATTGCAGGGTACGGTAACGTCGCGCCGAGAACCTTTGAGGGACGATTATTCGTCATCTTCTATGGATTGGTTAGTGATTTTCAAGGCATTCACGGAAGAGATTCTGAAATCGACCCATATGATATGGGCCATATCGTCATGTACTGGTTGGGAAGGGATGCTCAACAGTAGTTTCAAAAGTCGCTGAAGTAAAAAGTCGCTTGTGAGTTGACCTAGTAGGGTGGGGAAATTAGATAAGATATTTTTGAACATTCAAGAACACAGCGCTGTGCAACAAGTATTTTTTCTCATCATCCCATAATACTCTTTTGTTGTTAGAAAAGAATTATTTCAGGTGGGCATCCCGTTCACTCTTCTCGCCATCGCCGATTTGGGCAAGTTCCTGTCCGAGATTATGAACAGCGCCAGTCGCATGCTGAGGAAGCTGAGGAGGTACTTGTTATTCTTATCCTCTACTGATGTACTGTCGACTGGCGCCAAACCCCGCCGCGGCGCAATCCACACGGTTGATTGCCGCGAGTCAAAAAAAAACAAGCTGTGGCCGTATGCAAGAACCGTTTTCCGGGAAAATGTGACGTCATCACCGTAGGCGGAGGCGTTTTCCAAAAATCCTCCGCCTACGCTAATGACGTCACATTTTCCCGGAAAACGGTTTTCCCGTTGTTCTTGCATACGGCCACTGTTCAAAGTCTCTCTCGTTCCGTTTCAGTCTTTCTCGTTTCTTGTACGATATACGGAACAAATGCATATATTCAATATTTTTTCCAAATTCGAAAAAAATAATAGCTGTTTAATTGAGGAAACTTCGTGAATTGTTCGTTAATCGTCGTTTTCGATCGTCATCATTCTCGTTCAACAAGATATCGGCTAGAAGCAAGGGATCTGAAGGTAATAATCGACTCATCCAATAGCTCTCTCTCTCTCTCCCCTCTCTCTCAATCTCTCTTTCTTCTCTCAAAATTTCTCTCTCTCCCTCTCTCTCTCCCAATTTCTCCCTCTTCTCTCCATCTATCAGAGTGGAGAGTGTCAAATTAGCTCGGGCTGTGCCTTCAATGACAATTCTTGATGAGCGATAACTCTAGCAAAGTAACTAACCATAACGTACTATAGCAACCATATTAAAGGGACGGTATCCCTTGGAGAATTCTGCGTTCAAATTCGCGGGAGATCCCCGTACGGAAAAGTCGAACTAGAGCATTTCAAAGAAATCAGCAAAATTCACGACCCGATCTGGTAATCGAACCCTTTATGCACGTCGAAAGAGAGAGCCCTAGACCACTTGGCCAAGTAGAGATGTAAGCCCTTTGTTGGACAGTGATATGTCTATCCAAGAAGCGAAATATTTGCATAGATGGGTTGTATTAAGAGGCAGCACAGATATTCACTATGTAAATCAAATTTCGATTTACATGCACTGCATTAATATGTGATTTGCATCAAATATCGATGCTCCAGCCAAGCTCCAGCGTGGAAATCAATCGCGCATTCCTTAAACTACAGTATGATAGTTCGTCAATTCGTGGTGGGACAGAATTTCACTGTCGAACATTTTCGGAATTTCAATCAATATATTTATGGGAAACTCTCCCTTTAAAGAGAGCCCCTGTAAAATTAACCATTTTTTTGTTCGGATGCCCCCCCCCCCCCTCCAGTAGAAGCGAGCTCCAGATACCCCGCCCATTTTTGACTACAAGTCTAGTCAATAAAAATCAATAAATGGCTACCGTACCCGCCCATGTATGACAACCGTAGTCTGTTCAGGCAACACTTCCTTCCTTCGCAAGTCCTCATTGGCCAATGGAGGAGGAGGATTGGAGGAGATCATATCGATCGAGGAGGGCAGTGGATCGGTTAGTTTATCCCGTTCAATTTAAATTTTAATTTAACTTAATTTTTTTTAAATTTTTATTTTATTTCTCTCTCCTGTTCTTTGTATGCGAGAGAGAATTGCAAGAGAAGTGAGAAAATGTGACACCGGATGTGCCTTTAACTGCTTCGGGTCGTTTCGGCCAATGCTTACTGAAACTGTCATGATTATTTCACTTCTATAAACGACTTCAACGATACATAGAAATCAATAAACTGAAAACTTGCGACTACAGTATACCCTGTAAATCTTCTCAGGATCCGCCCGATGCGCCAGCAGTCGTTCGCATTCACGGAGAGGATCACGTCGAGGAGGAGGTTGCGTAATTTATTTAAATATAATTTAAAAATCAATAAATAATATATTGATTTTTAGGATTTCATCGACGACGGACAGGCACTGTCGCTGTTCATCCTGTTCGTGCTCTACATTGCCATTGGTAAGCCTTTTTGTTTTCGTTTTTTTGTTTTTATTAAAAGCATACGATGCTAATTTTACTCTCCTCTCAGGCAACAAACTCCAGTAGACAAAGAAAGCGAGAGAGCATTGCCAGAGTGGAGAGTTTCTAATGAGCTCGGGTTGCACCATACAGATATAAGTCACGAAAAGAAAAGAAAAAGAGGCGAGAGAGTGTGTAAAACAAGGACTTCCCTTATTACTCAATTTCTAGTCCCTCCAATTACATTTCGTTTTTTTTCAATGTCTCGTATAAGGAAAGATAAATAAAGAAATAAATAAAGGAGATATTTCTTCGCGTTGAATTTTCAATCACAACAAAAGATGAATTTTACTTGAAGGTGCTCTGATCCTGTCTCAGTACGAACCCGATCTCGACTTCTTCAAGGCAGTCTACTTCAACTTTGTCACCCTCACCTCGATTGGACTGGGCGATATCGTACCGAGAAGGTTCATTGTTTTTTAAAAGATTTTTAGATCCAATGATATTTGGGGGTCATTTCTTTTCGTCACTTATGATTAGGGGCACCTGCATATTTACATTTTTAATTTTGAAATTTTGAACACTCTATCTAGGTATTTTTCAATGTTCACAGCGCCTGATTCAACTTTATTCAAATACTGAAAAACCTAGCATTGAAATATTGCTGCGTTGTAAAAATTTTAAACAGGTCCGAATAAGTGTTTAGGCCTCTCGAAATGGTTTGGCGTTGAATTATCACTGGCCTAGCAGTGATCTCGCGCATGACTTCGTGTGCATTGATTAACGTTTACCATTACACCTATACATCCTATCCTTCACTATCTAACAGATATTCCCCATCCCCGAAGCGTTCATTTGAAGGAAGAAATATTATTGTCATAATTATATGATTTCAGTGAGACGTACATGGCATTGACGATCGCGTACATCGCAGTCGGATTGGCACTCACCACCATAGCTATTGAGGTAAAATTTATTTATTTATCTACGCCAGTGGCGAAAAGAGTTGTATGTGGTTATTGAAGAGGAAAGAACATGGAATAATATTGAGGTTTGACGGAGTTACAAAGATCGTAAATGGATCTATCATACAGCAAAAAGACATGGCAACATGTGGGGTGAGAAAAAAGGGAGAGGGTAAGAAGAGTAGGAGAAGTGATGCTCGCAAAAAGACTCAGATGTGGGTCAAAGATCAAAGATCACACCTGAATATACCGATCAATATCGCTCATTCTTGATCTCTTTTCAGATAGCCGCCGATACACTGAAACGTCTTCACTACTTCGGACGAAAGATCGAGAATGTGGCCGCGGTTCCGATTTGGTTCGGTGGAAAGAAGTGAGCTTTGAATATTTTCTGTTAAGGTTTGCAAGAATTTCCCCCATTTCGACTCTTTGGGAAGTCAAATATAGTTACATGGGCAAGGGTAAAAAATAAAAATCACATTAAAATTAAAATATTAAATGTAAACTATAATTATTTACAGCATGCTCATTTTATTTGGTGATAATATATACACAAATAAATAAACAATACGTTCAGACTAACGATGAAAGCTCTGGTGAAGAATCTGGGAGACCAGTTCAATCTGCCCACTACAGTAGTGAAGGATCTCAACCTGGATACGTTTGTGGAGAACGCGATCAAAGTGGAGGCTGGAGAGCTGGAAACGTTGCGGGTAATTATCTTAAGATTGTTTGTGGAAAAAGTTGTTTTTTTTTTCAAAGAATGTTTTTTTCACTGATCGGAGGATCATTGAAACTCTTTTTGTCTTATTCTTTGTTTTCATCACAATAAATAAGAGAGAATAAATAATTAAAGGTGCACCCGGGCTAATTTGAAACTCTCTGGCAATGCTCTCTCGCGAGCCTACGAGAGTGCGTTGACGGAGCGGATAGTAAAATTAGCTCTGGGTGTGTCTTTATGAGAGCCTGTCTGAGGGAACTCACATATGAGGTGACATAGCGAAAAATAAATATTTTTGTTTGATGTGGAATGAAATAGTACACTGCCAGGTGACCTCAGCCACACATATGAGAAAGTTTGATTTTGTGTCTGAAGGTTACTGTAAGCGAAAATGTTCATTTGGTCGAAAAAATTATTTCGGTTCCCAAGCATCCGATCGACTCGGGAGTGGTACCAATCGATTCCTCGAGCGAATACAAGCAACTTTTACTGCGATCGCTTTTTAGTCAGGACTTCGAAGAATCGAGTTATTACTAAAACAAACTTTTGAACGTTAATTTCTATACGACGGTTCTTTAGGAGGAAGAAATTAAATTTGCTTAAATCGTTCTACACTTAATTACCTACCTTATATTTAAATATGAAGGCAAACAAACCTGGTCAAATTTGGTTACGAAAGCAAAATATGACAGCAACTCGGTAAAAAAGTCACTTCACGATCCTTAGTGCGCTTGTCATACTGTAGACACCTGTCTCTTTTCACGGCTCTATGCCCGGACTCTCCCTATAGGTTTAATTTATTTCGTTTTTACATGTTTTTTTACTTAAAATTAAAACACACACTAGGGGGAAAACATTTAAAAACGGAATAAATTGAGCAAGAATAAACCAATTAATTTTGCCGGGTATAGAGCTGTGAATAAGAAAATATGACAGAGCACCAATTGCTATAGAACCTTTTTAAAGAAAGAAGAAAGTAAATATGCTTAAAACGTTCTACATCTAATACCAAACCTTATATTAAAATATGAAGACCAACAAAAGAGGTCAAGTTTGTATTTGAACGCAAAATATGACAGTGACTCTGTCTAAGACTACTTCACGATATTATTTTGGTGCCTTGTCACTCTGGTGTTGAAATCCATGCATGATCACGGATACGAGTATAAGCATGCATGATTCGACATTAAATGCATGATCATACATGGGATATCCACGGTTCGATATCATACATGGATTCTTCGTGATCGTGTATAGATTTTCCGTGATCTTGCATGGAGCCTCAAAATCCACGCATGATCACGGATAACCCATGCATGATTCGAGTATTTTCCATGCTAGATCATGTCATTAATTGCACGAATTTTACTTGAATCATGCATGGATTCAAACGCCAGAACATATTGTCTTATTCACGGCTCTATACCCGGCCCCATTAATTGGTTTATTTTTGCTCAATTTATTCTGTTTTTAAATGTTTTCCCCCTATTGTGTGTTTTAATTTTAAGTAAAAAACATGTAAAAACGAAATACATTTAACCTATAGGGGGAGTCCGGGCATAGAGCCGTGAAAAGAGACTGGTGTCTACAGTATGACAAGCGCACTAAGGATCGTGAAGTGACTTTTTTACCGAGTTACTGTCATATTTTGCTTTCGTAACCAAATTTGACCAGGTTTGTTTGCCTTCATATTTAAATATAAGGTAGGTAATTAAGTGTAGAACGATTTAAGCAAATTTAATTTCTTCCTCCTAGAGAACCGTCGCAGAGAAATTAACGTTCAAAAGTTTGTTTTCGTAATAACTCGATTCTTCGAAGTCCTGACTAAAAAGCGATCGAAGTAAAAGTTGCTTGTATTCGCTCGAGGAATCGATTGGTACCACTCCCGAGTCGATCGGATGCTTGGGAACCGAAATAATTTTTTCGACCAAATGAACATTTTCGCTTACAGTAACCTTCAGACACAAAATCAAACTTTCTCATATGTGTGGCTGAGGTCACCTGGTAGTGTACTATTTTATTCCACATCAAACAAAAATATTTATTTTTCGCTATGTCACCACCCCCGGTCAGAATGTCAATTCCCTCAGACATGCTCTCTTATCATAGGTTGATGGAGGGTTTAATGAAAAATTTAATATAAATAATCGAAAATGCTTATCATTTAAGCCGCTCCCATTCAATCCAGAGCCAGAAGACGTGCAGTTTATGGAGGACGGCGGTGAGAAAAATCGATATTTCAAAAATCGATAATTCTTTTTTTAAATCGATATTTCAGACGAAGAACCAGCATGGATCCCGGATCCCACGCCGCCTCCATCGCCATCTCCCGAACCCGTACGAGCACCCACACCCAAGGAGCCGACACCGGTGCCAACCCCAGAACCAGAACCAGAGCCGGAGCCCGAACCGACTCCGCCGCCGAAAACTCCCACCCCCGAACCGACCCCAGTGCCGAGTCCCGAACCGATCCGAGAGCCGACTCCTGAACCGCCCAAACCCAAGACGCCCACACCCGAGCCCACTCCGGTTCCCAGCCCGGAACCGGTGCGCGAGCCCACTCCACCACCTCCACCGAGAGAACCGACGCCAGAGCCGGAGCCGGAGCCGGAAACCGTAAAGGAGGAGGAGCCGCTGATTCCTGAAAAACGTAGGTCATTAGATCATAAATCATTAGAATAATAGAGAATATCGCTCCTGTATTTGCTGTTACACCTGTCACGGGCTTATCAATTAAATAAATAAATACATAAAAAGAATATTTGTGTAAGATGTGTTGCTACATTTATTAATTTTTGAAAGTATAAGTAAATAAATAAATAAAATCAAAAGCTCACCACCAACTAGGAATTGGTGAACAGAAAATAAGCAATCAATCAATAATTCAGCTCATAAAATGACCGCGGCAGAGCTCGAGGAGCAGAAACGACGCGCTTACAGCGAAGAGGCGTGGAGACGCTACCAAGAATATCAGAAGGTACGGTACTCGCGATCCAGATTGATCGATAACTGACTTTTTTCCGTTTTCTAAGTTGCCTCTACGTTTACTATTGCTAATTTCTACATTGTAACAATCACATTATAACAATCGAAAACGGCTAAGTACTAACTTTCCCTCTAATCGCACTTTCAGCAATGGAAGAAATTCCGCGCTACCCAGAAACCCGGAGGAGGAGCAGCGAGTGGAGCTTCCAGTGCTTCCGGAACTCCGGAGAGGAAGCGGTCCTCAATCGTCACCGGACCCGGGGCAGCCGGACCGTCCGGTACCGGAACCGGTGCCGGACCCGCACCGACTCCTCTTGAACCGACCGTGAAGATAGATGGGATCAGCAAGGGTTCCAAGGATATCGGACCGCAGTTGAAGAAGACGGTGCCGGGATGGGCCGGAGTCGGGTCGAGACCGTCGACTAGTTCGGGAATAGGAGGAGATGCTACGGTCAGTGTTGGCTTTCCTTTAGTAATTTAGCGATTGTTATGAAAATCATTTGATATACATAAAAGGATATAAAAGGAGCGAGGCAAACGGGTTTGAGCAAGAGGCGTGTATTTCGCTATTTATTGTGCGTTGCACACCACATTTCATACCGTATATTTCGAAATGCTCGCCTGCTTAGCAGTTACGCCGTTTCTTAATAGTGCGGTATTGATATAAAATACACTTGTTTATTTGGTACGAGAGTAGCCAGCCACTGTGAATTTCTATGTTTGGAAAGAGAGTCAGTGATGGTCTATCAATATCCCAGGTCCTTCAAATGCGTGTGGGTACCTAAATTTTGCGTCAAAAAACGCGTGTGGGTAACCCGATTTTGAGATAAGAATCCCAAAATCGTGAGAATTTCAAGAAAATCATCAATTTATGGTCCAATTTTGCGGGTGGGTAACCATGAAAGGCACATTTTTGCGGGTGGGTCTATCCAATGGGATAACCATAGGCCATGTCTGAAGAGAGTCCAAGCGAGATAGCACGTAGATAAGAGAGGGTGCGAGAAGTGAAGGGAGGAAAGGGGAATGATCGATAGAATACTTCTGCGTTTTACCAGCGAGTAGCAAGGCAATTACACGAGTACATTTTAAACAGACAATACTTGAATTACGTCACTGACTAGAAGTTTACTATAAATGAAAGAACATTTGACGAGAGTATTATACACCACTAGCTGTAAACTTACGTCTAATTAGAAATTGATATTACACAAGTACATTTTATACGGACTATAGTCTTTTTCCTGCCTTATTATACATTCTCTGTTACGATTGAGCTGATGTTACAACAAGTTATAACTGAAATTGAAAACGAAGCATATCGTCCATAGTTAATGAATGGTTGAAACCTACTTGAAACGGGCACATTTTTCCTATTTTAAAAAATTATAATTAATTAATTAATAATGTAAAAATAATTTAAATAAATACCGTTTCAGACTTCGTCATCTCGGAGCGGTACTCCGACTCGATCGCCCGCCCGAACGCCCACGAGGGGAATGTCCAGATCTCCGTCTCGAACGGTAATGTCTTCTTGCATTTAGTACCCTGACTTAGTATTAACACCCCGAGCTAAGAGTTCGGCAAAGGTTAGACAGGTTAGGTTTGGGGTAGCGGTAATCGAGAGAGACGCGAGAGAGAGACAGTCAGATCGGATCAGACACGCAGAGGAGATGAGAGAGAGAGAGAGAGAGAGAGAGATTACAAACGGCATTTTCGGATCCGAGTGTTCTTATTTATAATATTATTCTCATGATTTATAAAAACAGATTTGTGATATTCCTACGCACGTATACGGACACTTATCTCAATTATTCAGAACATATCCCGAAATACTTCGTCCACTCCTTCGCGCGCTGCATCCAGACCAACGTCCACTACACCATCCAGGTTATTTATTTATTTTTATATTTATTCAAGTAGGCGTACCATCTCAGATTTAGGACCCTTTCTGTTATCGATTAACTCTCTTAATCTATGATGGCTGCCATAACAAATCAATAGATTTATCATAATCTGATTTTCAAAATGTAAATTCTTCAAGTGGAAGAACATTTGATGACATGCAATACAGTTACTTGAAGCAGACTTATGTCGAACTTGAAGTATCTAAACTTGCAAGTCTATTTCAAGCGAAAATGATAACTAAGTTTTGAGATACCCGAGTAGAGGCAAACAATTCATCGATCACAATTCTGACCTAATGTACCTAATAAAGACATAATTAATCCCATTTTAGAAGCACATCGAACGTTTCGAGAGGCGGAGCGACTTCTCGAGGTCGAGGATCACCCGCCAGACCTTTCTAACTCTACTCCTATCAAATACATTAAGCGATATTCGAATACTATGAAAATCATTACTCCTGGCTACGCCCACTTTTTGAAATTTGCTCTTAGTTTTCACCACAATCTCCCCTCAATTCTAGTCACCACATCGTTACACTATTACAGTATTCATGGTCCACATCCAAATTATCCTGATATCGATCTGCATTTCACCCCCTACAGTAATCTCTTCCCCGCCCGGAATATCGATCAATATGTGCCCGGTCCTACCGTAATCTAAGCATCGTCCGAATTCACATACACAATCACCATGGTGTCCTTACAATTACGGTTGAATTATCGATTTTTCGTCCATCGATTTCGTCTTTTCTATATGCATTGTATGGTTTCACACAGCGTTTTATGAACGGTAGAGTTCCGAGGATTCATGACGTCATAACGTCATAAGCAAGAGAGAGAGAGTAATCCCTTACAGTAACCCATGGGTTACTGTAGTCCCTTACAGTATCCCATGGGTTACTGTAGTCCCTTACATCAATCGATGGGTTACTGTAATCACTTACAGTATCCCATTTCGTGCTATCATTGTCCGTGCGCCTCGTCATGCCCTGTCACCGAACATTGTTGAAACGCTGTGTATCGCATAAGTCCCGTGTGATTTTCTTCTTCTCTGTGAATATCTCTGATAAATCTCTGCGCAACTGCAACACAAAACAATCAATACAATAAAATTCGGCGTTCTTCACAGATCGATGGAGGTTCAATTCTTTCTTCTATTCATCGGTTCATCGTGTGCATATTGATGATATTTCAACATCTGTGCTCGAAGTAGAATCCAGAAAAGAATCAATGAGAAATTGAAGTTAACAACCCACGTAGTTATAGAAGCACCGTCCGAAGTGGCTGCATGATGAAGAAAATACACCTCCCGGCTTTCCTACTTCAACTACAACACAGTTACAGTGTAAATATGAATTGTATCATAAGAAAGCATGTCCATGTTTTCCATCAATACTATATAACATGCAATATAGAACAGTTGAAGACGGGTAGGCTCGAATTTTTTCGTGCTCAAATCTCTCATTGCCAGAATTCGAAAACAATTTCACAACACTGGTTTCAAACGAAATTATCAGTTGGATCAAAAAAAAATTAGACAGTGGATTTTTTTCGGCAGCCTTTCATCTGCTCCAGGCGAGACCAACAAAAAAAAATCCGCAGAATATCAATGAAAATTTTCTAGACATCACAGCATTTTCAGCATATAAAGGTAAAGGTAAAGGTACAACCCGTTATTCAAGGCACACGAAGTCCTGCGGGTTATCACTGCTAGGCCAGCGATATTTCAAGGCCAATTCAGTCCGGAGGGCCTAATCTCTTCTTCGGACCTACTTTACCGCATGATCTAGTCACTACCAATTCCCCTTTCGGGCGCCTTGGTGAGGCGGTGAGGTTCAGCATATATTCTCTCTTAAAATATATCTGACTGGCCCAACACAAACCAACTCTCATTGTCAATTTAATTCATTAACCGAGTCTCGCTCTGTCCATATAATTGACTACTCAACGTGATTGGATCCAAACGATTTATGCAATTGTTGATTACCACATGTCTAGTTGCGCCTCGGGCGTAGATAAATAAATAAACAAATTATTGGAAAGTGGGCGGAGCCTAACTTACGTGAAAGTGGGCGGAGCCTAGCTACGTTTAGTCCACGAATTAATTGTCAATTGAGGAGAAATAGCTGCGGATGATAGTCGTGGGAATCGGCAAATATATCGTTTTCGTCATTTATTCTACATTGATCCCCCTCTCCCTCTCTCTCCCTCTCTCTCCCTCTCTCTCCCTCTCCCTCTCTCTCCCTCTCTCTCCCTCTCTCTCTTTCTCTCTCTCTCTCTCTCTCTTTCTTTCTCTCTCTCTCCCTCTCCATCATCTGCAATGAGAATACCAATCTGTTTGAATGCATCTCTCTCACACTTCTTATTTCTCTCCTCATCTTCTTCCACTATGATATAGTCAAGTTGCCATTCATTCATTTCATTTTTAAATTTGATTTTTTTAAATTTTCATTAAATTTTCTTTATTTTGTATGTATTTAAAAACACATTTAACAAGAGTGGACTCTGATGTGCACGGGCACAAAGCTCTTTGAATTTCTGACAGTCCAGAGTGTTGAGGTTGAATTTCGGTACAAGGCCGAATGAGAACCGATGAATAATAACCGACTGGATGAGAACCATTTACATAATTTGTCTATTCATTAGCTCTTGTCTCTCTTATGCAAATAGTTTTCACCCAGTCGGTTCTCATCCGGCCTAGTGCCTGATTTTCATATGCGCGTCTTCCGATTCCACACACAGTCCGAGAAGAACGACAGGCAGTTTGAAGTTGGCTAACATTTGCCATATCTTACAAAAAGCAAAAAAAAAAGAGCTAACGAAAGTGGTCGCAGAGCCGTTGTAACCGCTTTATTCCACTTTGTTCTTATCTTTTTCCTATTTTTTTGATATTCAACTTATTTCCACCCCCCTTGCTAACATAGTTTACAGATTCATCAAATAAAAAGTTTGAATACATTTTTTTTCTTGGAGGAACTTGAAACTCTCCGCTCTCGTAATGTTCTCTCGCTACCTTTGTCTACGAGAGAGCGTGGACAGAGCGGGGTGTTTCAAATTAGCTCGGGGTGTGCCCTAAAGTGTCCAAAAGTCGTGGGATTTGTAGTATTTGTGGTTGGTTGCATTACTCGTCTGGGGTCTCTGGTAAGCTTTTCCTTGACAAGGGAGAGTTTGCGATGGGTGACCGTTAGCTCAAATCAGCTCGGGGCGTGCCTTTTGAGCTCTTATCTTCATAATAGAGAAATAACATAGAATGTGTATAGAACTTTACACAACTAAATCATCCAAGTAATAGTAGCAAAATATATGTATATCTATAAAATAAAATGTATCCATAAAAATGTATATAAAAATGTGAAAATACTGTTCAAATGAGTCCAAAGGAAATAAAAAGAGATGAGAGTGTGTAGAAAAGGAGTTTTTTTGCTTTTCTTTTTTTGTGTCTTCCAAACAAATCATAACAATCAAATAGCCTAGTAATTAATAATAATTAAATAATCATTAATAATAATTAAAGCCAATAATTAATAGCCTGTACTTTTATAGAGTCAAAAGTAACTCCACCCCCATGAGTCCTCTCTATATTCATTTATTGATTTCTTTTTGCTGCCCCCACTATCTCCTATCCCCTCCCATTCAATTTGTATTTTATTATCTCTTTCGTATAGTGTATTAGAATGCAAGCACCGAGAGATGAAATTAAATCGATAAAATAAAATCGATA
Organism: Parapristionchus giblindavisi; assembly: GCA_943737045.1. Lineage (NCBI taxonomy): Eukaryota > Metazoa > Nematoda > Chromadorea > Rhabditida > Diplogasteridae > Parapristionchus > Parapristionchus giblindavisi. Next base: position 332,169 of record CALSFV010000317.1, on the reverse strand, counting down.
AAATAATCAAGATATATAATATTGTATGTATGTCCCATGCACTTTGTTGTTGGGGATAAAGGTAAAAAGTAAAGGAAAACGTTTGGGAGATCACACTGCATTGCAAGTGATAATTCAAGGTCAATTCAGTCCGGCGGTCTTTTAATTTCTTGTACGGACCTACATACCTTACCGCGTGATGTAGTCAATTATAATTCCTATTTCGGGGACCTTGGTGACCAAAGGAATTCTTGATAAATGTGTTGAAATGAAATGAATTGAATGAATGAATGAATGAATGATACTCTAGGCCAATAACCGGGGGGGGGGGCTAATCTCTTCATCGGACCAACTTTAGTTGTTGGCTGTTGTTTTAAAATATTTCGGGGGCTATACGATTATTTGATTCGTAAGAGGTCGTTGTAATAGAAATTTTATGATATAGATCGAATGGCTACGATGCCGTTTTAATAGACTGGGCTGAATGCCCAGGCTCATGCCTTCCAGCTCAAGATTTTGCTTGAGTTACTGCAGCCACACGGTGTTGGTCCGAAGAAGAACGTAGGCCCTCCGGGCACAATTAGCCCCCCCCCCCTTGCATTATGACTGGACTAGAAATGATCTCCCGCAGGACTTCGTGTACCTTGCATAACGGGATACCCTTACCTTGCGAGTGGTTCCAGCTCAAGATTTTTGATTAAGTTACTGTAGCCACTAGTTCGGATTTTGCTCGCTCAATGGGCTCATGCAGAATATATTGTCATTTTAGTGGGGGGGGGGGGACCGAAGAAGTGCCTAGATTTATTATTATTATTATTATTATTATTATTATTATTATTATTATTATTATTATTATTATTATTATTATTATTATTATTATTAAAACATTATATTGATTTTAATAGTTAAATTCTCTCATACCTATTAACAGACCATTATATTTTTTCCTTTTACATTTAGTCTGTTGCTTATTCGAAAGCACTCCCGTTAGTCCTATATCCTGAAATGCAAATTACATTTGTGCTGGCGACAATTGGACAGTTCAATTTTCACGTTTTTCACCAGTTTCGAAGTATTGAGCTGCTATTAGCCGGGTGACACTGTTTATCAGAGATTTCCGAATTTTCGATTTTTACGAAAATACTGAATATATTGTTTTCCGAGCGGTCCTGCTGCGTATGCCAATCGCTCTGGTATTTCGAAACTTAAAGTCTACTTAAAGTTTTCACTTGAAGTAGACTTGTAAGTCTACTTAAAGTTAAACGTAAGTCTACTTAAAATGGTGTGGTATACTGTAATGCATTTCGTCAAATGTTCTTTCACTTTAAGTTTACTTAAAGTCTACTCTAAGTCTGTGACGTAGTTTAAGTAGACTTTAAGTTTCGAAATACCAGAGCGCTCACTCGCTTTCTGGATTTCAACTTAAAAATGGCTTGAACCAGACGAGTGAAAGTAGAAAATAGTGCACGCTCTCATCTCTCACTTCTACATTCATTCTTTTTTTCCTAACACAGCCCATTTTCCCTTTGTCTCTTTCTTAATAATTTATTGCTTATTTGCCTATTTATAGTAAATTATTTTTATTACTATCTGGGAAATCTCGCTGGGACCACAATGACTTCTGCACATCGAGGATGACCTCTAAACTTTCATTCAATCCTTGCTTTTCCTGCACAAGTTAGAGAAGAATAAGTTGGGGCTTAACTTAATTCGCATTGTCATTCGTTTGAGGAAAAGCACGGCTCGAAAATGTCCGATTTATTTTCATAATTTGTTTACTGCGTAGAAATTGAATAGGTTGTCCTCACAATGTTTTTTTGGCCACACTCTCTCGCTTACTTTATCAGCGATAGAGCGTTGACAGAGTGGAGTGTTAAAATATTAGCTTGAAGGGATTTAAATTACCTCAGGGTGTGCCTTAAAAAGTCATTTGTAGAGAACAAATCATGTACTGATCATTCATTCATCTATATCTTCTAATCTCTTTTCGTCAGTCTCAAAAGTTCCCGAGACGTGTGTAAGCGTTGTTGATTAATTGACTCCTTCTCTCCCTCTACCCCCTTCCCCTGTACCTTTCTCCTTCTCCCTCCTTTCCACTCTACCTCTCTTGCTTTACCTATCTTTGTCTACCTCTCTCCCTCTCCCTCTACCTCTCTATCCCTTCCATCTGCCTCCTTCCCCCTTCCACTCTCCCTCTCCCTCCCCTTCTCTCCCTCTACCTTGTTCCCTCTACCTCTACCTCTCTCCCTCTCCTTCTACTTCTTCTCTACTCTCTACCTCTCACTTCGATCATTCTCTACTTTTGATTCAACATTGCGGATAAAGTTTGGATAGCAGGTGTCGGAATGTCTCGATTCTCTCAGACAAATTTATCCCGTTTTCATTCCGAGAATTTCAGATTATATCCCGATTTTCACGTCACTCTTTCTATTTATACTTCCTTGTCCCTATAGTACTGTACTACCTTCTTATTGATCACTTTATATTATTTATTTATTTATTTATGTATTTATTTATTTATTTGTTTATATACTTCTTTGACTAAAGCGCGAAGATCCAACACAAACAGGCGCACAAACAGGTTTATTTGAAACTCTACGATCTGGATACACTCTCTATGAGTGGCTGCAAAGAATTTTTCATAAAACTTCGAATCTCACAATCGATGTACACGCAAATAATACAGAGCTAATATGAGGCCGTTTGCGTAAGACTCGACTAAGCGCCGGCACAGCCAAAAAGTCAAAACTTGGGGATCGGGCTCTGAAGGGTGCTGTTGACGATGGTCATGTTCATTTTGCGCCTAGATGCACCGTTGAGGCCAGACGACGTCGCGTTGAAATCGATTTTTTAGTCATTTCTCCTCACTAGATGGTGCTAAAATTTACAGACTGTGCATCCAGGGGCAGAATTCGATGGCAATCACGCCTGTCCAATTCATTTTTCATGAAAAAGTTTCAGAAATTTTAAAAATTGAAATTTTTCTCAAAGCCAAGAGTGTTTTATGCGAGATACATAGATCGGACCGGAATGGCTTCCTATTTCCATAGAAAAAAATTCAGTTAATTTGACTACCTTATTTTCGAGAAAATCGATTTTTAGTGCAGTCATTTTGCCGTTGGAGTGGGCACAACAGGCGAGAGAGTGTGGATATACGAGAGAGCAGAGAGAGACAATCGCGTCCACCCCCTTCCTTCCCATTTTGGTCGCCTCACCTGCCTCTCTGCTCTCTCGTATCACCACACTCTCTCGCCCGTTGTCTCCACTCCAACGGAAAAATAACTACACTAAAAGTTGATTTTCTCGAAAATAAGGTAGTCAAATTGGCTGAAATTTTTTCTATGGAAACGTGAAACCATTCCGCTCCGATCTATGTACAGTATCGGACAAAAGTCTCCGGACACTTTTTCATTTTTTATAACTTTTGATCCAGGAAAGCAATCAAGCTGATCTTTTCAGACAATGTGCGCAATTTATCAAGGAATTCAACCATGATGTATTTGTGTTATTATATCAGTTCACTGTTGCGTAATGATGATGCAATCGAAATACACTATTTTGAAAATTTACAATTTTTTGGTGAAACGTCGTGTTCTTCTGAAACATTGTGAGAGTGGAGACCCCCACTAGGGCTGTACAGTCACACAATCCGGAATGGCTCCGATTCCGATTTCAAGCTGTAGCAGGGTCGCAACTTTGACCCCCAAAATTTATAACTCAGCTTCTAGATGTGCTAACAACCCGTTCTTAGTGCTGAAATGATGCTAGTGGCGAGTAATGTTTATCCTCAGATTATGGTAGCCATAGCTCGTCATTCGCCCTCAGGGCATGAAAAGCAAATTTTTTTGAAGGACTGATTTGGAAACCCCACCGTTCAGAGGGTAGGTTTACTAAAATTATGGTTCCACCGCATGCAGCTTTGGAATGCATCATATATTTATTTCCCTTATTTTGGTTTAGTTCCGATTCGTTTCAGATCCGCAGCAGAAGTTATGCTGAGGTCAACTCAGTGCGCGCTCTCGCGCTTTCTCCATCACTGCTCTCGTCCCTGGGCCTCTGTTGATGAAATCTCTTAGTTTCAAAGTACCAATGCATGTTAGAGATGTTCACAAAAGTTTTTGCAGTAGTTCTGAACTTTGATCTTTGATCTTTGTATTTTGATCTTTAGTCGCTACAACCGAGTAGACCTCAGCAAAGCGTTTGCTGCGGGTCTGAAAGGAATCGGAACTTAACCAAAATAAGGAAATACATATATGATAAATTACAAAGCTGCTTGCGCAGGAACCAAAATTTAAGAAGACCCGCTCTCTGAACGGTAGGGCCTCAAAATCAGTACTCCCCAAAAAAATTATTTTATGCCCTGAGGGCAAATGACGAGCTATGGCTACCATAATCGGGGGATATACATTACTCGCCACTAGAATCATTTCAGCACTTAGAACTTGTTGTTAGCACATCTAGAAGCTGAGTTAGAAATTTTGGGGGTCAAAGTTGCGACCCTGCTACAGCTTGAAATCGGAATCGGAGCCATTCCGGATTGTGTGACTGTACAGCCCTAGTGGGGGTCTCCACTCTCACAATGTTTCAGAAGAACACGACGTTTCACCAAAAAATTGTAAATTTTCAAAATAGTGTATTTCGATTGCATCATCATTATGCAACAGTGAACTGATATAATAACACAAATACATCATGGTTGAATTCCTTGATAAATTGCGAACATTGGCTGAAAAGATCAGCTTGATTGCTTTCCTGGATCAAAAGTTATAAAAAAAAGAAAAAGTGTCCGGAGACTTTTGGCCGATACTGTACATATCTCGCATAAAACACTCTTGACTTTGAGAGAAATTTCAATGTTGAAAATTTCTGAAACCTTTTCATGAAAAATGAATTGGACAGGCGTGATTGCCATCGAATTCTGCCCCTTTGTGCACAATCTGAAAAATTTAGCACCATCTGGTGAGGAGAAATGACTAAGAAAGCGATTTCAACGCGACGTCGTCTGGCCTCAACGTTGCATCTAGGCGCAAAATGAACATGACCATCGTCAACAGCACCCTTGAGAACCTCGATCCCCCAAATTTTGATTTTTTGACTGTGCCAGATTTCACATATTTTGGTCGAGTCTTACGCAAACGGCCTAATATAGCTTGAGCTAGAGCTTGAAAGCTATTAGGTTGTAACATAAGTTCCTTTGGATTTTGAGGTGAACATTGAAATAAAATTATCTCTGTTTATCGACAACACTGCGGATGGATATATTTGCTGTTGTAGCCGATGGGTCCCTGCTATAATCCAGCCACACCGTGGGCTCTCCACTTTTGGTACGACTTGGGTTATTGTGCAAACTGTGAGGCCAACCACGTTTCGACATCTTCTTTGTTCTTAAACTTTTCATTTACTAAAGTAAGTGGGAGGCCTTAAGAAAAGGCGCAACCCGAGAGAGTAAGGCCCGGAGAGTAAAAAAGGACAGGTAGTATATGAGAGAAAAATTTGACTGTCTTTATATAACGGATTTCACTTGGTCAGTGCGAGCGGAGCCGTGACGAAAAAGACACTTAACACAGCTGTGACTGCGGCGATATGAGCTATGGCTTCAAATCTTGTAGTTGTTTACAATAGGGGTCCCCGTTTATAACAGTGACCTCAACTAGACGCATGCAATTCATTGGCTCCTTTCAAACTTCTTTGAACATAGAGCATCTCCATTTTCTGATCTTTTCAGGCTTAGTGGTCGATTCTCGTTTCTCTGCTTTTCAAATTCACTGGCTAATATGCACACTATTATTGCGAATGACCCATCTCTTCAATCAAGCTACCATATTGTCAACTCAGGCGCTTGTTCTTTTAAGAAAAATAAAAGAGGTAGAGGTCCCAATCCGCGATTTTATTCAAATTTGCGTCAAATGACCACTATTCGTATTCACAACTTTTTCAGTTTTTCAAGCTTACTTAATTCTAGCAAAATAGTGGGTGTGGATGATCAAAGTGTGGCAAACATTCAAGGAGGGGTATCAAATTGTTCGCTCTCCTTTAAGACGAAAAGCGCATCTCAAATGACGGTACCATACGGCCGTGACCATTCCTCTTTTTCATAATATAATTTCCGATTGTAAATTTATGTTAGCAATTAGTCAGCGAGTGGGTGGAGGGTACATATGTGTGGTACACCTAACCTAGTTGGTGATTGATTTTGGTTAAATCCATGCGAGAGAGAGCCGGGAACAAATTGGACTTTAGAACTTGATTTTCAATTTATGCAAAAAGACGAAGCATACTAATCATTAAATGGAAGTCTCAGCCGATGGTTATGTGGGTTATGTAGAGGGGGACACTAGTTAGTTATATGCACCAGTACCGAGAGCTCCGTTCAAAACGAAGCGAGGAACAGAAGTGTAAACACATCATGCTCAAATCCAAAGGAACTTATGTTACAACCTAATAATATGGGCAACATATTTCCCAACTTTCCATACTGGTGTACACGATTTGTCGACATTCGGGCAAATGGTAGCCCAAAAAACCAGCCATTTGCAGGCTAGCATTTGTTTGAATACGGGCGATTACCATTATCATCTACTGTCGTCCTCACTTGAATCATTGTTTGATCTCACTTGCTTCGCATCATTCCATAATTTTATTTTCTCCTTCACCTCTCTGTTTATCGTTAAAGATAAATGCATAAATTATTTATTTATTTATTTATTCGTTCGCCAACTAGCGCCACTTGAGTAAATTTAATCTCTGTGTAGTGCGATGAAATCGGTAATTTTTTTGTCAGTTTCAAGTTATGTTTCAATCATGCATTAACTATGGATAATCTGCCACTTCTACAATGTTTCTGAACAATCTTGATGTGTGCTGGAAATGTATAAAAAATGTACTTGCGTAATTGCGCCTTGCTACTGGCTGCTAAACAGAGAAAGAACTATCGATCAACGGTGTGTCTGATCTACGTACTATCTCGCGTGTGCTCTCTCTCTCTCTCTCTCTCTCTCTCTGTCTCGCTCTCTCTCTCTCTCTCTCTCTCTCTCTCTCTCTCTCTCTCTAAACACAGAAACACATTGTGGCCGTGGTTGGCTACTGTAATAAACAAGTCTATTTTATACGGTCAATAATATCATTTCTATTTTTCACGGTCTAAAATATCCTGCGAATTATAACATTGACTACGAACTTATGAGGAGAGAGAAAAAGGAATGGAATGACTGTTCCAGAGAGAGAGAGAGAAAGAGAGAGAGAGAGACAAATTCAAAAACTGCGGTCTGATGTTTCGGCCCTCGGTTCTAGACACCGGAACATAGATCATGCGGTAAAGTAGGTCCGAAGAAGAGATTAGGCCCTCCGGACTGAATTGGCCTTGAAATTATCACTGGCCTAGCAGTGATCACCCGCAGGACTTCGTGTGCCTTGAATAACGGGTTGTACCTTTACTTTTACGAACATAGAAACCACGTAGATACCGTAGATTGTTGTGCTTGATCCAAATCAAACTTTTTGGCGAACCCCCCCCCCCCACCCCTCTCCACCCCATCCTATCCTTTCTTTCCTTATATTACTTGCGTTTATAATCAATCACATATCCTGCCTAATATTACCCTCATTCAATAGTGTATGTCGAGAATATTCAATTATCAATTTCGTGCTTCATAAATCTGCATTGTTTCATGCTGAGCATGTCGATAAATAAATACAATTGAGCTTTCGAACCATGCTTTGCCGCATTTTCGTGCATTTCTCCAGTATTGAAGGCACGGCATAGAGCAAAAAGACCTCCTCAGCTGTTGAGGAGTCACCCTGAACAGGGTGATTTCCCAATCACCCTGTTTATCGCTAGGAATCACCCATAATTTGATGGGTTTGATGACCGGAAATCGAGTACATGTCATGTGAGGTGCTGATTTTGTTTATTCACTCAAAATTCACCGATTCGCCTTGGCGACGGACATCCTTCTCAAGACTTATCTAACGGAAATTTCCTATTCCCCATCCACAAGCGTTCATTTGAAGGAATAAAATATTATGTTTATTATATATTATTATTATTATTATTATTATTATTATTATTATTATTATTATTATTATTATTATTATTATTATTATTATTATTATTATTATTATTATTATTATTATTATTATTATTATTATCGCAAGGAATCACCCTGGGTTTGATGTCATGGGAGGTGTTGATAGAAGGATAGATCAAAGACACACCCGAAGCATTGGTAATACTCTCTTGTCTCTTTAACGCCTCCATCATCTTAAAGGGAGAGTAACCTCACTCAATGGTCTCTTCGACGCGCACTGCTCTCTCGTTGTTAGAGTACAGAGAAATAGTGTGCGCAATGAAGAGACCGTTGAGTGAGGTCACGCTCCCTTTAACGCTCATTCGTTCGGATGAATAATGTAGAATCGAGATCTAGGCACCCTGCTCATATAAGATCTCCATGTTCTTCTGCAGCTTCGATTTTACAGCTCGAACCATGGGAACAACTTATTTTCTCATTATTTCATTTTTTTGCTGGTTTATGCTGGTTCATAAAACGTAAAGACGGACAGGAATCCCCTTGTACCCATCTTGTCTGTAGTAACAAGTGCCGACCGAGATGGTTATCCTCGTTCCTTATTCATAAAAAATAACAGACACTGTATATGCATAGACTATGATGTTTTCTGTGTGACAGACAGAACTCTCTGCTCTTATTGTTAAAGGCGAGCCAGCGCTAACTTAACTCTCCGCTCTGTCAAGGCTCTCTCGTAGATAAAGGGAGCGAGCGAGCGTTGCCAGAGCGAAGAGCATTAAATAAACTCGGTGAGTGCCTCTAAATACGGATAAACAGAAGATATGGGGTGCACTACAATCGTGGAGCCAGCAATGCGTTTCTACTATGATAGATTCGACAGTCTGTAATAATAATAATAATAATAATAATAATAATAATAATAATAATAATAATAATAATAATAACAATAATAACAATAATAATAATAATAATAATAATAATAATAATAATAATAATAATAATAATAATAATAATAATAATAATAATAATAATAATAATAATAATAATAATAATAATAATAATAATAATAATAATAATAATAATAATAATAATAATAATAATAATAATAATAATAATAATAATAATAATAATAATAATAATAATAATAATAATAATAATAATAATAATAATAATAATAATAATAATAATAATAATAATAATAATAATAATAATAATAATAATAATAATAATAATAATAATAATAATAATAACAATAATAACAATAATAATAATAATAATAATAATAATAATAATAATAATAATAATAATAATAATAATAATAATAATAATAATAATAATAATAATAATAATAATAATAATAATAATAATAATAATAATAATAATAATAATAATAATAATAATAATAATAATAATAATAATAATAATAATAATAATAATAATAATAACAATAATAACAATAATAATAATAATAATAATAATAATAATAATAATAATAATAATAATAATAATAATAATATCTTTATTATGCTGGTACATAATGAACAATACAGTGCTTGTTATCTCACAACATTGATTCAATCCCCTTTTGTCATTTCTATTAATTTATCCTTCAAATTCAAACATTCGCTCCTTTTCCTGGAACAGCAATGAACTTTCGGCTCTGACAATCTAATTTTCAGATAATACCATTTAACATATATTTCGCGATTTATTTTATTTTATTTATTTATTTATCTTACACCACATGGGTCTTTCATCACATACAAAATGTTCGAATGCAAATAAATTTTAACTTTACCGCAAAGTGCATGAGACATATATTTCGTGATTAATAGATTACATTTCATTTCTGGGAATATCTTTTTATCAAAATCCCCCAGAAACATCTGGTGTAACCCCAATATCACATATGAGTGGTGACATTTGCTGTTCGCGAATAGACATCAATCTCGTTTCTTCCTTCATTCTCCATCCGCTCTGCAAAGTCTATCACAATCAGTCGCAATCGGCACTAGGCAAGATGAGAACTTATTTATTTATTTATTTATTTATTTATTTATTTATTTATTTATTTATTTATTTATTTATTTATTTATTTATTTATTTATTTATTTATTTATTTATTTATTTATTTATTTATTTGATACACCCGTGACAGGTGCGACAGCAAATACAGAAACGTTGAGAAAAATAATTATAATAATGATAGAAAGGACTTGGGGAAGGTGACAGGAGAACCGATGAATAAGAACCGACTGGATGATCACCATCTGCATACTTTGTCTATTCATTACCGCCTGTCTCACATATCCAAATCGTTATCATCGGTTCTCATCTTGCCTAGTGCAGTCTCAATCTGTCCCTCTCCCCTGACTTTCTCTTATTCTTATTCTTTATTCCATCGTATTATGCGTAACAGGAAATTGAGGTGAGATACAGGGTTTGATCGATAAGCGATATCGGTGAGGGTTTTGGATACAGTTGGGTTCTCTACATCTTTATATTTTTTATTTCATTTCAAACATCTTTATCGGCGGGTTAATGATGTTGCCATGAGGTTTCTTCATTGCGAGCGATTATGAGGAGATACTTCTAGAATCATTTATATGAAAATGTAATATATATTATGCCTTTCAGAACATGTTGAGCGTAACAGATTAAAAATGACCAAACCAAAGCCTGATCAGCGCAATCACGCGACTAATAATTATTTCTGCTCTGTTCTATATCGCTCTTTCTCTATGCCTCTATATCTCAATATCTATCACGATGTCTCTATATCTAGATATATCTCACTCTTTCTTTGCGTCTCTCTCTCTGTTCTTCTTTCTCTATCTCTTATCACTTAATCTTCTTCTTTTTCTTCTATTTCCGATCTTTCGCTTTACCCCAGAATGAATTATCGCCGCTAGAGTCAATGCAACGTGCTTTGGAACTTGATCACAAGTCCAAATCACGAGATCATAAGCTCTATATCGATTAATTTTTAATCGTACATTTTTTCTTATCAAAGGATTGGTATAGGATTCCACATACTTATTTAGTAAATTAATAATTAATTTAACGAAATAGTGAAAATCTTTCAATTGTGTATATTCCGTTTTTCTAAAAGCACCTGAACATGAAATTGCCAGTCATTAATCCACGTGTTTTCCCCATTTCTGTACATCGTAATGATGTTTTCCTCGCCTCTTTCCTGCCTTGATTGCATGGTCCGGTACAGCTTTGATCTTCCTCATGCTTGTGTTCACCTTTCACTGTATTCTAGAGTGCAGACCATTTTGCTGTGAAAGCCAGACCAACGAGAGAGCGTTGATTTTGAGAGGATTTGCATGTTGAACTATCGTTTCAGTAAAGAAAGAACAGTGGAAATGCTGCTTAAGAGAGATGGTCATTAAGACTCGACCACCCCCGGACACGTGCGCTAGCAATGGGAACTGGGGGTCCATACTTGGGTGTTAGGAGTGTCACCGGCCCTTATTACACAAAACAGCAGAAATTTCCTGTTTGTGCCCTCAGGCTATTAGAAAAATTAATTTAAGTGCAAAAACGTTTAAAAATCATAATTTCTCAAATTGTTGAGATAAATTCCAAATATCATTTGCGATGCGTCTAGGGTGCACAGAGCTTGCTAATTCACTATTAGCATCGAATGTGCGTTGATTCCTAAACCACTTTTTTTACTTAAAATTTTTGTTTTTTCGGACAAATTATTGCTTGTTGTAGATTGCTGCAAAGATTTCCGACCAGGTATTGTAGCCTAAGCAATTCTGCATTGATTTCACTTAAAACCGGGTTCTTCCCGTTAGACCATCTTGCCGAAATTTTCGCTCGAATTTCCGTCATCGATGGTTTTCCCGAACAAATGTATTTTCCAAACGTATTTTCCAAACGATTGGTGCGGAATTGTGGTCTACACAAAGTTTCGAGGTGAGGCCAGTCAAATGACACAAGAAGCCCATCACTTGGATCAATTTGAAAATTTCGATTTTCATGACCCGGGGGTCATGGTCCGAAAATTTCGAAATTTCTCAAGTTTGAAATGTTTTCATTTATGCGGCTTATTGTGAAGTACCAATGATGTGAATAATATTCATCCAATGCTCAATGGCTGATCTATCCTTTCAACCAATTTTTTGAAAATTTTCATTCTGATTGCGTGCGAAAAATCAGAATTGTGTTTGAATCAGTTTCCAACTTGATTTCTGTAACATTCTGTCATAGTACTTTACAATATACATAATCAATTTGAAAATCGTTCATTTTCGAAAATTCAATTTTTTTGCCATGAACCCGGGGTCATGGAAATCGATTTTTCAAAAGTGAGCCAAATGCCGGGATTTCAGTTCTACTATGTTTACTCATCGTGAAACTTCACATTGTCATTGTCATTTGCTCATTGTCGCAGCATTCGAGTCGACAAACTGCAATATTTCAAAAATTTACCGTGAAAGTAGGCACTCAAATTTAATTTTCTGAATTTTCGAAAATGAACAATTCTCATATTGATTATGTATATTGTATAGTACTATGACAGAATGTTACAGAAAGCAAGTTGGAAACTGATTCAAACACAATTCTGATTTTTCGCACGCAATCAGAATGAAAATTTTCAAAAAAATGGTTGAAAGGATAGATCAGCCATTGAGCATTGGATAAATATTATTCACAGCATCAATACTTCACAATAAGCCGCAGAAATGAAAACATTTCAAACTTGAGAAATTTTGAAAATTTTCAGACCATGACCCCCGGGTCATGAAAATCGAAATTTTCAAATTGATCCAAGTGATGGGCTTCTTGTGTCATTTGACTGGCCTCACTTCGAAACCTTGTGTAGACCACAATTCCGCACCAATCGTTTGGAAAATACGTTTGGAAAATACATTTGTTCGGGAAAACCATCGATGACGGAAATTCGAGCGAAAATTTCGGCAAGATGGTCTAACGGGAAGAACCCGGTTTTAAGTGAAATCAATGCAGAATTGCTTAGGCTACAATACCTGGTCGGAAATCTTTGCAGCAATCTACAACAAGCAATAATTTGTCCGAAAAAACAAAAATTTTAAGTAAAAAAAGTGGTTTAGGAATCAACGCACATTCGATGCTAATAGTGAATTAGCAAGCTCTGTGCACCCTAGACGCATCGCAAATGATATTTGGAATTTATCTCAACAATTTGAGAAATTATGATTTTTAAACGTTTTTGCACTTAAATTAATTTTTCTAATAGCCTGAGGGCACAAACAGGAAATTTCTGCTGTTTTGTGTAATCAGGGCCGGTGACACTCCTAACACCCAAGTATGGACCCCCAGTTCCCATTGCTAGCGCACGTGTCCGGGGGTGGTCGAATATGATCGAGTCTTAGGGAGCATGCCTCTTAACTCGTGATAAAGAGTGTTAAACTGTAAAAAACCCTTACCATTCCACCTCTTCCTCTCCCTCTCCCTTGCCTCCTTCTCCTTCTCCCTCTACCTCTTCCTCTCCCTATCCATCGTCCTCCCTCAGAATCCGTCAACGTGCCTTCCCCTCTAACAACAAGGACTACTTCGATCAACTTCATTTTCTCCCTTCGTCTTCTTCCCTTTTTATAGGAAATGTCATTGTTACAGGAGAAAATAAGAAGAAGAAGAAGAAGATTGAAGGGGAAGCCTCGTTTGCTCTAGACTATTCACGCCCTAAATTAGGTTGCACATCACCCTTGTTTTCTCTCTCACTCAATCTTTTTGATTTTGTGCTCTTTGATAATCATGGTTCCTTGTTGCCTCCTTGCTTGAGATTTTTCACTACTCGTGATTATGTTGTAGCCAATAGTTCAAGTTAGGTTAAGTTTTTTTTTAATTACTGGCAAAACTTTTCGAATCGGGGTATGATAAGAGTAATTTTTTTAGTAAACTTTTTTTTGTTTTCCTGAAGTGTGTACTGTTGTTGGTAAGGAGATGAAATTGCGTTTAGGAACTCTCGAAAATTGCTACCAACCCCCCCCCCCCCACCCTTAAAGGGTTCCCTTTATTTCTTTTAGTTAAATCACGAAACGAGCTAATTTTACTCTCCGCTCTCGCAGCACTCTCTCGTAGACAGAAAAAGCGAGAGCTGAGAGTTTCAATAAAGCTCGGGGTGTGTCTGCAAAGGGTTCCTTTTATTTCCTGAGTTAACTCACAACGCTAGCTAACATTATGATGATGTATAGCTAGGGATTATGGTCTTGGACCAACTTGCACTTTGATCTCCTCCCTAATCTTCCTCCTCTCGAATCATGCATACGTCCAGTCACACCAAACCCGTCTGGCCTTCGCCGCACTCGCTATTCTTGTTATCCATTCATATCTGATAATGGTCTATTCTTGTGTGCGTGCTCGAACTATGATCGACGGAGCTGCAGACTTCTCTCGCACGCTTTTTATCATCCTCTCTGTCTCATTTTCTCTACCTCTCCCTTGCCTCCCTCTCCCTCTCCCTTCTGATCTAGAATGCAGGAGGAGAGAGGGAGAGGGGTCGACAAGATGTTCTGGTATTAATAGCTTGTTACCCTCTCCTTATTCTTCCCTTCGCTTCTACCTCTCTCCTTCTCCCTCTCCCTCTCTCTCTCCCTCTCTCTCTCCCTCTCTCTCTTCTTCTCCCTCTCCCTCTCCCTCTCCAATCCTCATACATGTTTCTGTTGATGTTGCATCAAAACTCGGCTGTCATCTGGTCCCTACCGTATACCTCTTATGATCTCCAGAGCCGGATGCACCTCCGTCTTTTAGCTCCCGGTCCCGTGATTGTAGTATCAAGTGTGTTAATAAATGATGAATTCTGGACGAGGGGGATATCTTGGACAAATACTGCATAGGTTAGTATGATTCGTGCGTAGGTTCCTTGTCGTGGCTGATCTACGATTATCGATCGAAAATATTATCGATCGATAAACAAAATCGATAGATATATTTGGGTTCATTGATTTTGTCATTCTCAATTTGTTGTAGCGCACAAATTAGACGACGCTCACATATCAGCAGTGTTTCCTTTTTGTGAGTATTTAAACTGACTTGATCTACAGCCAGAGCTCCAACGAGCTAGAGCTAGACTTCAGCGAGCTGGAGCTAGAATCCAACGAGCTAGAGCTAGACTACATTGAGCTAGAGCTACTTTCTGGTCTGTTTCCTCTCAATATAGAGATCTTTCTTCCTCTATAATAACATGATTCCATGATGTTAGATTGTAACAGTAGATGCTCTGACGTTTTTCATTTTCGACACGATCTCTCCCTCTTGATTCCCTCCCTCTCCCTCTCCTTCTAAGATCTCTCCCTCTCCCTCTCCCTCTCCCTCTAAGATCTCGCCCTCTCTCTCTTCCTCTCCCTCTAAGATCTCTCCCTCTCCCTCTAAGATCTCTCCCTTTCCCTCTAAGATCTCTCCCCTCCCTCCAATATCTCTCCCTCTCCCTCTAAGATCCCTGCCTCTCCCTCTAAGATCTCTGCCTCTCCCTCTCAGATCTCTCCCCTCCCTCCAATATCTCTCCCTATCCATCTAAGATCTCTGCCTCTCCCTCTAAGATCTCTCCCCTCCCTCCAATATCTCTCCCTCTCCCTCTAAGATCTCTGCCTCTCCCTCTAATATCTCTCCCTCTCCCTCTGCCTGAAATGCCATACCTCTCACTTCTTCTCGATCCTCACACACCATGAACATACACATACATATTGGTGTTGTCGTGGGACTCTTATAGTATTGTTTAGTAGTTTAAACAGTGGATAGTTTAAAAACCATCTCTCAATATCTCTCCTTCTTTGGTCTCATCCTTTGTTTCTACCTCTCCCCTCTACCTCTCTCCCTGTACCTCTTATTCTTTGCTTTTCCTTTGCTTCTCCTTTTCTAGATCTCCCTTTCTATCTCTCCCTTCCTCTCTCTCTCTCTCTACCTCTCCACCTCTCTCGCCCTCCCTCTCCCTCTTTACCTCTTTCTCTACACCTCTTCTTCTCTGACTCTCCCTCTTTACCTCTCTATCTCTCTATCTCTCCCTCGTTACCTCTCCCTCTGTAAGACCCGCATCACTCTCCCTCGCCTTTCGATGCCTTACCTATCCTCTCCCTCTCGTCGTCTCTTCAATGCTCTTTCCTCTCTCTGTCTTTCTCTGTTTCTCTGTCGGTCTCTTCATTTCTAATAGTCTCTCTCACATCTCTAACTTCAACCTACCCATGCGTTTTGTTCATGATTCTCGCATGTATTATGCGCACTTCAAAGACCCCCTAAGAGCCACTTAATTCTGTTTAAGCATATTGCACATCTGCACGTTTCAATCATCATTTTCGTGAAATTTGAATTTTTTTTTTTTAATTTTAAAACCCCCGCTTTTCTTTCTGTTCATAAGAAAACTTGCTGAAATTGAATTATACGACAATTAAACTATTTATTCCATTTTATATTATTCTCTTTTATCAGTCTTATTTCGTATTTTTTCTACCATTCACTGCTTTGTTTACCACTCATACACAATTTAATGACTATTTTCGTTTAAATGAACACGGTTAGAGCTAATTAACAGATTTAAAGCTTTTAAAGCTAATTTGAAACTGTTCGCTCGAGAAATGCTCTCTCGCTTTCGCTGTCTACGATAGAGAATGGCCAGAGAAAATAAGCTCTGGATGCGCTTTTAGATGAAAATATCTTTTCATATCACCTTCCGTTTGTCGCCTTAGGATACTCCTCTCTCTTTACAGGGAGTGACCTCTCTCAATGGTCTCTTCATTGCGCACACTATTTCTCTGTTCTCTAACAACGAGAGAGCATAGACCTTAGAAGAGACCGTTGACAAAGGTATCAGCCCCTTTAACCGAACTCTTCTGGCGGGATATTTTATCTAGTTTCGTTTAAACTCTGTTATCAAGATTAGCAGTATGAGTTCTGAAAAGCCATGAGCCGTTCCAATCCTTGGCTGTTCGGAGCAATGTTCAAAAATTTAGCTGCGGGCAAGCCTTATTTTTCTGGGGCACACCCAATTTAACGCTCCGCTCTGATCAAACCCTCTCGTATATAAAGAAAACGAGAGAGCGTCGCTCCTTGGGTCGGATAACCTTCTCTATTGTTCGATTCCCGCAGATCCTCATCTGCCCAATCTGTTTTACGAGATATGAACCACAGCAATCTGTGAGAGAAAGAGAACATGTGCGATCATTCATGTTCGCTCCATCCCTCCTATCGATCATCCACAAATGTTCTCTGAACAACTCTTATTAAACTTATTTATTTATTTAAAATAATTTTTAAAAAAATTTAAAAAAAATTAAAAAATATACGTTTGCATGCCCATTAAATGTAATAGTAGGCAATATTAAATGTTAGATGAAATGTGTTTTATGGTGTTTACGTCGCATATGCAGCTTTCATTGACTATGAGCGAGTGTTGTGCAACGAATGTACAGCACACTTTTTTGCCTGATCTCTGAAGTCTGAACTTTGATCAGTGATCTCTGATATTTGACCTTTGATGTATGATCATTGATCTTTGAACTTTGATCAATGAACTATGGTCTTTCAACTGTGAATTGTGATCCCTGATCTTTGAACTCTAAACTTTGAAGCTACAACTTCGACAAACATGTTGTTCTATTTTGACCAATCTATTCTCTATCTAGTCTTATTTTAAGTACCCATCAACCTCTCAGGACCCATTCCAACTTTATCACCTCTCTCTGACAATGAGAACTCCTGTGTGTGTTTATCGCAGGGACATTTGTCATTTGCGACAAATAGGAGAACATTATCATTTAGTCACGAAAGTTTTGTTGCTTTTGACAGATTTTCTTGACTTGAAAGGAATCCGCGAAACGAGAGCTATGTTTACGCATGCATTATGACTTACAGTATTATTTAAAGTAGGTCCTCGAGACTAAATTGGCCTGGAATTATTTGAACTTAGCAGTGATCTCAGGGCTTGGTATGCCCTGAATAAAAAATGATAATATTTACCTTTTACCTTCAAAGTGTTAAGAGACCGGCTCGGTAAGACTCGAGCATTTTGACCCCCTGCCGGACATTCGCGAGGACTTTCGATCTGGTCCTCAATACTTTCATCATAGACACATACCGGGGGAAGACCGATGAAAGTTATAGTGAAAATGTCCTTGGGCTCAAACCCGGCTCACATATGATTCATAAAATAAAAAATTGAAAAATTCATATCTTCTCAATCATGATAGCTAGGAATTTTATTTCTTTTTATTAGTGAATAACATGTCATGCGCTCTTACAAACACAGCTGAACAGCAATATCATATCGTTTTGAATATGTTTTTTCGTGTCTGATTTTCAGATTTTTTTTCTTCTATCCTCGTTGAAGAGATACTGCAAGAAAATTCATAGTGCATATTGTAGCCCTGACGATTATGTACATGGTGGTCATCTTCCCTTGGCCAGCCAGTTTGTCATAAGCCTCGAGAATTGCAACTGAATGTGAGATATGTGCAAATTTCAAAAATCGAAAATTAAATTTCTTGAAATTCGCAAGAGTAAGAGGTATCTTTATTATGTCATTTTACTCGTAGTGATGAGCGTACATAGGAAAAATATACAAATAGAGTCGGACTACATTTTAAAAAAATTGAGAAAAATAATTATTTTATTTTTATTTTTTCAACTCCCACATTCAGTCGACCGTCAAGGCAAGTTGATTCATAGGGCGGATGGTGACTGATGCATGTGCGTTTGCAGAGACGACTGCCACGTGAAGAATCGTCGTTTCGCAGATCTCGAATTTATTTTTTTATTTATCAAACTTGAATATTTATATGTTTCTTTCATATAAATCGGTTGGAAGGTAGCGTACTGCATCCAAAGCTATACCATTTCTATCAGTAGGAGTATACGGTATTGAACTACTGTAATCGCCAGAAATCGCGAACTGATTTTTTTTTCAGTCGACCTATGATTCTCAACCATGACCCCGGGTTCATGGTTGAGAATGGTTGAGGTCGAAAAATTCATGATGATCCCAGACCAAATATTATTAAGCATTATATCAACAGTGGGCCAACTTTTATTTTTATGGATACCATAGCTCGAATTACCGTAATAGTAATGCACGCACCTGAATTTTCCGAGAATCTCACCACATTATTATAGGATACGGTAGCTAGAGTACGGTAATTCGAGCTATGGTATCCATAAAAATAAAAGTTGGCCCACTGATGATATAATACTTAATAATATTTGGTCTGGGATCATCATGAATTTTTCGACCTCAGCCATTCTCAACCATGAACCCGGGGTCATGGTTGAGAATCATAGGTCGACTGAAAAAAAAATCAGTTCGCGATTTCTGGCGATTACAGTAGTTCAATACCGTATACTCCTACTGATAGAAATGGTATAGCTTTGGATGCAGTACGCTACCTTCCAACCGATTTATATGAAAGAAACATATAAATATTCAAGTTTGATAAATAAAAAAATAAATTCGAGATCTGCGAAACTACGATTCTTCACGTGGCAGTCGTCTCTGCAAACGCACATGCATCAGTCACCATCCGCCCTATGAATCAACTTGCCTTGACGGTCGACTGAATGTGGGAGTTGAAAAAATAAAAATAAAATAATTATTTTTCTCAATTTTTTTTAAAATGTAGTCCGAGTCTATTTGTATATTTTTCCTATGTACGCTCATCACTACGAGTAAAATGGCATAATAAAGCTACCTCTTACTCTTGCGAATTTCAAGAAATTTAATTTTCGATTTTTGAAATTTGCACATATCTCACATTCAGTTGCAATTCTCGAGGCTTATGACAAACTGGCTGGCCAAGGGAAGATGACCACCATGTACATAATCGTCAGGGCTACAATATGCACTATGAATTTTCTTGCAGTATCTCTTCAACGAGGATAGAAGAAAAAAATCTGAAAATCAGACACGAAAAAACATATTCAAAACGATATGATATTGCTGTTCAGCTGTGTTTGTAAGAGTGCATGACATGTTATTCACTAATAAAAAGAAATAAAATTCCTAGCTATCATGATTGAGAAGATATGAATTTTTCAATTTTTCAATTAATGTGACATATTTGAGCCGGGTTTGAGCCAAAGCGCATTTTCTCTATAACTTTCATCGGTCTCCCCCCGGTATGTGTATATGATGAAAGTATTGAGGCCCAGATCAAAATTCCTCGCGAATGTCCGGACCATGCTCGAGTCTTACCGAGCCGGTCTCTTAAGTATAGCAGAAATGCTAAAAAATCATCTTTGTTCATTCAATCAAACAAATTTCAACCGAACCTAAGAGTAGAAAAACAGGTATTAAAAGAGCGGAGAGAGAGTGTAATCTTTTAATCTTTTTGCAGTTTTTAAATAGCACATAAAAACCCCCTTTTCTCCTCTTAGTCTGATCATTTTGAACCCCTTCTTGAACTTCCTATCTCATCTCTCATCCCTCCTTTCATCAGGCGTAGCGGCCCCCACACCATATAGTATTTTAATATTTTTAAAGATTTTCTAGTGTTAATTATGACGTGTAAGTATAATTTATACTTATACCTTTCCAAAATATTCATCATCTCTCTTTCCCCGATTCTCTTTATTTTGAAAACAAGAGCGACCGCTCACCCTAGAAAAAGGTAAAAGATAAAGCTGTTCAAAGCACAGTCCTGCGGGTGATCACTGCTAGAGCCAGTGACAATTCAAGGTCAATTCAGTACGGAGGACATAATCTCATTATTATTACCACTACTAGTATTATTATTATTATTATCATTATTATTTTCTTCCAAATGTTTGATTCCCATGACGTTTCGCGTTGAACTTTGAGCCCTTTACGTTGCTCTTCTCACCCGTTGACTCTGAATAAATGTGTCGATCTTTGATTGTCGATCCTTTTTTTTTTAAATTTTAAAATTGAAATTTGTTTCTGCTTTCCAGGACGACGAATGGCTCACACCACCTTATCATAGGATTGCTTGCCATCGGTGAATTGAGGTAACGTGACGTCACGAAAACTAAAGACCAGAGGCGAGAGAGTACACAAAACGAGGAGAGCAATCTCTGCTTTTGGCGTTTTATTTGTTATTTTTCAACAGTGCATTAGAAATTTTTTGTACTATCACAAACACTGTCCAGCATTATCAAAGTTTAAATAACGCTATTAGATCACGAGAACATATTGATCTTTGATCTTTGGTCTTTGATCTTTGATCTTTGATCTTTGATCTACCTCACAATTACAGATGACGTCAACGCTTCCCAAGAAGCGTCGTTCTACCGTCACCGTGAAGGTCAGGAGGGAGAGTATCCGCGAGAAGCTGCGGAGAAACTTCAAGGAGGTTTGAAATGTTTTTTTTTCTCTTATAATAATAATAATAATAATAATAATAATAATAATAATAATAATAATAATAATAATAATAATAATAATAATAATAATAATAATAATAATAATAATAATAATAATAATAATAATAATAATAATAATAATAATGAATTGCGTTTAAGACAAAAGTATGTCACTTTTCAATCAGGAAAAGTGAAAATTATTCGATTTTAATTAAACCCTGATCCCCTGGAGAAATGTAATCACTGTGAAATCACAATTATTTTAATTTCAAATGATGTCGACGTTGTTGAATCATGTTCTTTGAAAACCATTGGTTTATGAAAATACGGCAACGCAAGATCACCTAGTTGAGTCAAGAGTACCACAGCAAGATTCTCCCAGAAACTAACCTTGCGAATATTCGTATGATATGCTCACACTATAAAATATTATTATTATTATTATTATTATTATTATTATTATTATTATTATTATTATTATTATTATTATTATTATTATTATTATTACTATTATTATTATTATTATTATTATTATTATTATTATTATTATTATTATTATTATTATTATTATTATTATTATTATTATTATTATTATTATTATTATTATTATTATTATTATTATTATTATTATTATTATTATAATTATTATTATTATTATTTTATTAAGAGAACTTTCTAGCTATTTTTATTCATTCTGAGTAAACGATATTGATGCAACAAAGTTCAGTTTCAGTTGAGTTTCAATAGATTATGATAGATCCTCTGAGAAATGTTCAATTAGTTACTTGATCAGGATTTTCTTAAATATCGAATAATTGTTTGTTCCTCATTGTGTGTGAAAATTGGCAAGATCTTTGCCACCCTATTTGCTCATTAGGAAACAAAAACAAGAGTTATGACACAATCTCTCGTAGACAAAGAAAGCGAGAGAGTGCGGCCAGAGCGGAGAGCTTCAAATTAGCTTGAGGTGTCGCTTTTTAAAGCCCTCTTAAAAGGCACCCCTTGTATGGCACCTCAGCATGCTCAGGCTAATCAGTCGTTTAGTGGCAACGATTCCTTCCAAATTGGTTCTGTGCTTGATAAAGGCCATTAAACTGTGAAATTCTAACAATAAGGAGTGCAATCATGGATAACTCTGAATGCCCTGAAAGGTTAGGAAATGTGAGGACTCCTCTCTTTTCTCGCAACAAATCAGATGTAGAAAGTGCGCAATGTGCTTGTTAGGGACAGCGACGTATACTTTGGGAAGAAGAAGAAGAATAGATTGGATTGGATGCAAAAGTCACCCTCTAATCATTTTATCCCCCCGTGATCTCGCGTGAATTCTTCGGAAACATCTTTAAGAATTTTGAAATATTTCTATGGTTTGAAATGTTATGAAGCTCTTCTTACCTCAGAATGGACGTGTTCTGGGGCTGTCGGAGGTGAGAAGATCTTTGCCATGCACATCAGAAAATACTCATGATAAATGTACTTTGATGAAATAAATGAATGTTCAAATTTACGAAGTGAAAAGAAAATCTGAGAGAACTCTCCTCGTTTTACGCACTCTCTCTCTCTCTTCTTTTCTTTTCGTTTCGCGACTTTTGATGACTGAACTCTGTTCTCTAAAGTCGAAAGTCTTACGGAGTGCCACTCAGACAGAACATTACAAAAACAATAATGAAGGCTTGCCCGTCAGCTTAATTTAGGAAGAAAAAAAGATAAAACTGCACCTACTCAGACCATTCCCATCCATTCGGCTTCCGCCATTGTATTCTATTATGAAGAAGCTAATTTTCCTAGCACTTCCTTTTCCTACCTCGTACCTCTTCCAATATCTCACAGGGGAACGGCCTCAGCTCGCGGAGGATTGGCGCTCTCTGCGCGGAACGCGGAGAGCGGAAAGCGGAGAGCGGAAAGCGGAGAGCGGAGAGCGGTGTACGAGCAGAGAACATTCCCATGTTAACAAACATCAATCTAGCATGTAGTAGTTATCGCTTTCTGTTGTTGCTGCTACTTCTACTTCTTCTCTCTATCACTCCGCCATATCTTTTCTCTAGTGGTTCTCACTATCCCCTAATCTAGACCAACGTCTCACTCAAATCTCTCATTTCTCTGTCTCTCTCTATCTCTCTACATCTCTACCTCTCTATCTCTCTAGATCTCTACCTCTCTCTATCTCTCTACATCTCTACCTCTCTCTATCTCTCTACATCTCTACCTCTCTCTATCTCTCTATCTCTCTATTTCTATCTCTATATCTCTCTACCTCTCTATCTCTCTCTATCACTCTCTCTCTCCGTCTACTCCCCCACCCTCTCTAAAATCTCTTCCTCATGTTCTCATCAGGTCCCCCGGGACCGCAGATAATGCAGGAAGCCCAAGTCCTTGACAACTCGGAGATTGGTTCCCGTTCCCGCTACCCAATTCCCCATTCCGGTTAACCCGCATTTGGTGAACCCATTTTCGGAAAAAACTATAGGGGGGTTGAGTAATCCAAGGCCCGCCTGACAACCAATCGGAGGCTCCGCCCCTTTCTCAAATAGGCTATAGGCTATAGGCAGAACGAGTGTGTCTTGACCCCTGTGGGACTTCGAGAAGTCCTTTGTCTCTCAAGTTGACATAACTACTACGACTAGTAGTAGTACTACTACTTTATCTACTTGTTGTGCGAGTTGTACTGCTGCAGCTTTATCTACTAGCTGCACGGCCCTCGACCTATACTACTTTATCTTCTTGCTGCACGACCCACGCCCATACGACAACTACATTAACTACTTACTGCACGACCTACTTGTTGTGCTGGTAGTATCGCATAGAGGGTTTGCCACGTGCCAGTAATGCGGTGATATGGTCTTCAAAAAGCGGCAGTTCGTGGGCAAGAAAGCGATCAATCTTGATGAGGTATAGAAAATATATAAAATAAAATAAATATAATATTAATAATAATAATAATATTTTATCCTGTGAGCATATCAAATGCAGTTGGGGAATCTTCATATTCACAAGTTCTGTCTAGTTTCTGAGAGCATCCCGAAGAGGCACACTCTCGGCTCAACTAGGTGATCTTGTGTCGCCGCATTTTGATATACCCTTGGAAATTTCATAGAATGTGATAGATTAGCCTTTATCGGTGAAAAATTAATTATGTTATTGTTAACCATATATGGTCCATAACGCACTTCTAATAGGCGGTCTCGTGTTGCACCATTTTCTAAAAATACTTAAAGTTACTTAAAGGTTCGCCCGAGCTAATTTGAAACACTCCGCTGGCAACGCTCTCTCGTGGACAAATAAAGCGAGAGAAAGAGGCCAGAACGGAGAGTTTCTAACTAGGCCAGGGCGTGCCTGAAAATCGCGATTGTCGTGGCTTTCGAGCACTTTTAATAATAGCAATTATCATTTATCGACTGACAACTGTAAATCGCTATAACTTTCTTCACAGTGAACCTACAGACAACCTATTCTTTATTATGAGGCGAATCTTTCAGTTGATCTTTGATCTTTGATCTTTACAGATCGCTCCATATCTGCTCCATCTGGGCATCGTCTTCGCCGTCTCCGTCTACGTGCTCATTGGAGCTTGGGCTATTCGGGAGATCGAGACCCTCGGACCCGGGGAGGAGTACGAAGATGTGGTTGGTTATCATATACAGTAGCGACGAAAAGTATTCGCCCAAAATTTTGTAATGTCATAACTTTTGAGTCAGATGAGCAATCGGGCTCATCTTTTGGCAGTATACTATAGTACTAGTGTGCATCATATCCTACTCCCGTTGTTAAGATTCGTTGTCGTATTATTGTGTAGCGAGCCTGGAACCCCACTGTATTTACTCAGCGAAAATTATTTCCTCAGCCGGATTTTTCTGAGAGCTGTTTTTTAACAGAGCATGAACAACATTTACTGAGGAGTAGAATCCGCTATGTGATCGATCTGAGCTAATTCATTTCTGTGAGAAAATCGAAATTTCCGACACCCCTGAAATTGGGCAAAATTTTCATAACTCTGTGTTCAGTGAAGCTGCAGGCTCCAAACTGGGCAGAGATGATAGCCTATGAGTGATACAAAACTTGGCCGAGAATGAGCCCGATCGGGTTAATTTTGAGAAATTTCGAAAATATATTATACTCATTTTTTGAGATTCAGGAAGTACCTGGTCGGATTTATTTCGATTGAGTTCAACAGCAAGATGTCTTCTACATATAGTAGATAACTGTTTACTAGTGTTTCACGAAATTTCGAGTTCTTTCAGAGAAGTTTTGATTGGAGAAAAGAGGTAGAAAATAGTTAGCATCTTTTTTCAGATTTTTTCCGAAAGTTTGCGACTTTGTTCGATTGGGCTCATACTTTGTCATGACAATTATCATGAAGACAGAAGATGATCCCCTATAATAGAATGAGCATTCATGCTCTTTTTGTCTCATAAAAATCATTTTAAATTTTTGGATTATCTGAAAAAATCGTGCCATAAATATTTTCTACCTCTTTTCTCCGATCATAACTTCTCTGAAAGAACTCGAAATATCGTGAAACACTAGTAAACGGTTATCTACTATATATATAAGACATCTTGCTGTTGAACTCAATCGAAATAAATCCGACAAGGTACTTCCTGAATCTCAAAAAATGAGTATAATAAATTTTCGAAATTTCTCAAAATTAACCCGATCGGGCTCATTCTCGGCCAGGTTTTGTATCACTCATAGACTATCATCTCTGCCCAGTTTGGAGCCTGCAGCTTCACTGAACACAGAGTTATGAAAATTTTGCCCAATTTCAGGGGTGTCGGAAATTTCGATTTTCTCACAGAAATGAATTAGCTCAGATCGATCACATAGCGGATTCTACTCCTCAGTAAATGTTGTTCATGCTCTGTTAAAAACAGCTCTCAGAAAAATCCGGCTGAGGAAATAATTTTCGCTGAGTAAGTACAGTGGGGTTCCAGGCTCGCTACACAATAACACGACAACGAATCTTAACAACGGGAGTAGGATATGATGTACACTAGTACTATAGTATACTGCCAAATGATGAGCCCGATTGCTCATCTGAGTCGAAAGTTATGACATTGCAAAATTTTGGGCGAATACTTTTCGTCGCTACTGTATATATATATTTTTGAATAAAATATATGTTTTTAAAAAATAATATATTACAATTTTTATGCTCTTGTTTTAAATAAAATGTATTACGGTCGATGGAAATGGCGTAAAGGGGTTTTCTATGTCGTTTTGTAAATTGTCATTTTGACAATTGCCTTTTTTTCTTGAGTAGGCGCAGACTAGAGCTGATTTTCTTTTTCTGTAAGACTATTTGCAATTTCCCATCTCTTGATTGTATTTGATTGTGTTTGGCATTTTCTTAAAGACAAAAGACATTTAAGACCTTGCGCGTCTTTACTATAAAATACTAGGTCGAAATGACATTTTACATGAAATTCGCGAAATCAACAGAGCAACGGAACAATTGGGATAGTGGAAGATGAAACTGATGGTACGTCGAGAATTGGACATAGTAACTCTATCTTCAATCCACTTTTTGTTGTCTTCAGGGCCCTTGTCTGGTACAAAGACCTAATCAGCGTAGAATGACGCATATCCCCATTTGTTTCTGCCAAAACATCCGGGAAAGTGGGTTAACCGATTAGTATTGGTTAACCAATGGGATCGGGTTTGGTTAACCAATGGGATTGGGTATTGATTAACCAATAGGGTCAGAGTTTTGGTTAACCGATCAGTTTTGGGTATTGGTTAACCAATGGGATTGGGTTTGGTTACCCGGTTGGGTTGGGTATTGGATAACCAATGGTTGACACTCTTCAGCAGACCACAACGGAACCGGCGACTTCGAGATTTCGAAGAGCACTCGTTGAGTCCAGTGATGACTGGCAGAAAGTTAGGAAACATTCCAGTAAGTTCTAGTTTTTTTATTAAACTTTGATGTGCACAACCGAGCTCATTTGAAACCGGCCGAGCTAATTTATAACTCTCCGAGCTATTTTTAAACTCTCCCATTAAATTTGCCCGAGTACGCTTTACTCGTATTCTGACGAATGCTAGCCTGTACATGGGTAAATCACTGGCTTTAGGGCTACCATTTGCCCGAATGTGGAGAAAATCGTGTGCACAAGCTGGGAAATCCGTTTCCCATATTTGGAGCTTGCTCTTTGCGTATTCTATGTGTACAATGGTCGATTGTTCGACTATCCCAATCTTCGGTCATGTTATCCCCCCACTTGCTACAACTGCCTATGCCCCGAGGGTCATATTACCCTTATCACTTATGCATCTTTTCCCACCCCTGCGAAGTGTAGTCAAAGCTAGATAGAGAGGGATTATAAACCACAAAAAAGTTGACGGTTATAGACATGCCCAGATCTAATTTGAAACTCTCCGCTCTGGGAACACTCTCTCTCGTAGACAAAGAAATCGAGAGAGCGTTGCGAGAGTGGAGAGTTTAAAATTAGCTAGAGATGTCCTTTTGAAAGATTCAAGATAGGTGTGCCTCTTTTTCCCCGGCACGCAAAGACTATTCAGTCGTTCAGTGGCAATTTTATGACGTGAAAACTTTACGGAAAAGTATTAAAATTCAAAACAATATGTAAAATGCACGACCCTGGTTGCAGCCATTTCCTCGCCAAGCATTTTGCATTGCATTGCAAGGTTCAAATACGTTTCAATGGCTATATATTCTTTAGAAGCGAGTTCATTAACCGATGGTACTAGGTCTTCGTAGCTATTCACATAATATATAACCTCTTTGTACAAATCCCGCACCCGTCAGTGCTCTCTGTCACTTCCCCCGAGAAATATAATGCAGAAGAAATAGTATGAAGCGCCGCTGGGTCGGATGCGAGCCGATGAATAAAAACTGAGTGGGCGAGAACTATTTGCATAGTTGGTCAATTCATTAGCGCTTGTCTCTCATATGCGAATAGTTCTCGTCCAGTCGGTGCTCATTCCACGATTCTCATCCTACCTAGTGACTATGAGGCAGAAAGAGATTTTTGAAAATTATTAAACTCCCTAACTATAAGAACTCACAACACATTCTTAGCTCCTCCTAAGGGACACCCATAGCTAGTGTTAAACTCTCCGCTCTGCCAATGTTCTCTCGCTTTCTTTGTCTACAAGAGACCATTGCCAGAGCGGAGAGTCAAGTTTGCCTTTATACGTCGGAAAAGCAATACGAAGCCATAGTTCGTTCATTTTTTTTGCGAACCTCATACATCTTCATCATGATCTTCGCTTTTGATGGATGAGCAAATCCGTCAAGTGCTTATCGCATCCTTATCTCGCCTATGTATAGTTCAAGAGTTCAAGAATCCAGAAAATAAAGAAGCTAAAACTTCTTTTTGCGCAAATTCTATTTGTCCTAACTTGTCTTTTGAACGCCGAGAGTTAGCACAAAATACACAGGAAGTTGTCGATGGACACTAGAAGGATCCCCTTTCAGAGAACTTCTTAACGCTTTAGGATAAGTCAACATAAAATCGTTTACACACAAAGAAAAAAGTGATAGAAGACCAATACCCCAGCTGTAATACACGTAGCGCAAGACCTATAGACATTAAATACTTTTCGGTGTTACTTTTTTCTGCTATAGATTCATCTTACACTTTGTATTCGTGTGCGTAGATCTCACGTTTTTAGAGTGTTATTCTGAAGACCTAGTCTGTTATAAACACCTTTTCAGTAAAGAAGTTGCCTCAAGCCCCATGGGAAATGAACCGTTTTACCGTCGTTGAGGGCCACTTGCATATTAACATATAATAGGGATAGGCACATCGTGTAATATTGACTTGACTTTGGTACTTGCCACAAGTCAATATTGCACGATATGCTTATCCTAGCCCCTCTTATATGTATTTTAAAAAATTTTGGAAAAAAAACAATCTATATAATAAAAACTTTACTATCCTCCCTAATGCGCATTCATTCAATCTGTGGCCCTGTAGATGGATCTTTAAAGGGTCTTCCCTCTTCTGTCCCAATAAAATTGTCGCTATAAAAGTATGTGTGAAAGCCAATCTTTCCCAATGATTGAAAAGAGAGAAGGAAGTAGAGGCTGGTAACAGAGAAGCGGGGAAGGCTATGATAGATTGAGGAAACGGAGAGCGAACATAGTGAAGGACTGAGGGAGAGGGAGAGGGAGAGGGAGAGATTGCTACAAACCGAGGTTGAGGATGGATTAGAGAGGGAGGATGATGGAACGCATTCGCCCGACCCCGTGGCTTATGGATAAAATGAGAAAATGGAGTGAAAATGGTGCGGCGAGACGAATAATGTATTTATAATAATAATAATATTTTATTCACGTCAAGCGACATAATAATAATAATGTATTTACTGCGTTCTAAACGCAAGACGGAACGAATATGTGCATTAAAATCTATTACAAGATGAACCAGGCAATGCTACCAGTTAAGAGTCTCCTAAAAGATTTATTGATTTATTTATTTATTTTATTGATTTATTGAAAATCTATTGCCAGATTAACTTGGCAGTGTTCCATTCGTCATAAAATATATATTGATTTATTGAAAATCTCTTTTAATTCAATTTTATTTGTCTAGGAACAATAAAATAATTACAGTGAACCGCACCCGACGATGCGTGATCAAAGCCCTCCACAAGATACGCGCGCTGACGAATTGCACAAGAGATGTCACAAGTGAGCAGACTGATCTGTGATCTTTGACAGACTGATCTGTGATCTTTGACAAACTGATCTTTGATCTTTGACAAACTGATCTTTGATCTTTGACAAACTGATCTTTGATCTTTGACAAACTGATCTTTGATCTTTGACAGACTGATCTGTGATCTTTGACAGACTAATCTTATACCATGTTAAAATTAGTTACGTTAGTGGTCATTGCATGTAGAAGATCAAAGATCAAAGATCAAGGACTAAAGACCAAAGATCAATTCAGACAATCACGTCGTGTTCCTGGACGACTGCTACGCCCACGACCTTCAATCGGCGTTGAAAAGCAACGTTGAACCGCCTTCACCTTCACGTACGTTTTTCTACATAACAAAATAAAAGAAAACAAATAAATTACATTTTTTAGACCATCAAAAAAATAAGAATAAGAATAATCATTCCACCTATTCACTACTTCGCTCAATCGGTTTCTTACACCTAGTATTTTTTTCTAGATTTCTACTCTAACAAGGGGATGGTCGCAACTGGTCCTGGCCATATGATATAGCAATAACATGACTAGGATCAGATTTCGATGCTGATTACGAATCCGTTTTCCGAAAGTGCCTAATCGACCTGATTTTCGAGAAAATCGATATTTTAATTCGGAAATTCGTGTGGTTTCCTGTGCAAACCGTCCGGGTTTGCTGGTGAACTCATCTATAAACTCTCGCAATAGTTTAACTTACATTTTCGGATCTTTCCGATGCGATCCAGATTGTTTGTGAAGGAAACTACACGACTTTTCGAATTAACAAGCCAAATTTCAATACCGATTTTCTCGGAAATGAGGTCGATTAGGCACTTTCTGAAAACGGATTCGTAATCAGCTTCGAAAACTGATCCTAGTCATGTTATTGCCATCTGATATGGCCAGGACCAGTTGCGACCATCCCCTTGTAAGTTTTTCCAGACTTGGTTTTTTTATATAACGCAGAAATCCTCCATCATCCATTTATTCCCATCAAAACGAAGGCGTTTTCCCCCAGACAGGAGAGAGTCGTGTTTCTTATCACGCCCTCTTGATCTATCCCCCGTGTTTATTTCTAGCCCCATCCTTCTATCACTCCCTTGGGGCACGATTCAATGACGATTTGGAATAGACTAAGCGCTCCCTTTTGGCGGCAGATTCAAATGGTTTCGTGAATGTTGCAAAGGAATTGTGTGCAAAGAACAAATAACTCTGAATAAGAAGACACCCTGGGGGATTCGATCACTCGGCCAGTCCTTAGTCGCAGTCTCGGGCTATTTTGGGAGAGAGTGAAAGAGAGAGAGAGAGAGAGAGAGAGAGAGAGAGAGAGAGAGGGAGAGGGGGAGAAAGGGAGAGGGAGAGAGATGGAGATAGAGAGAGGAGGGATAGAGAGAGAGAGAGATTTTAAAAGTTGCCAAAGATCATTCACGAACGCAGAGAAAACATGATGGATGGAGTTTTCCGAGGGGCTATTTTGAAATATCTAATGAGTACTGTAGGATTAGAGGGGTAGATTATCGATTGAACGATCGCACAGTATTGATTGAATAAGGATTGAATATTGATTGAATACAGCGGAACATCGCTTGAAACTTTTTCTTGACATAAATTTTGAAGAGGTCTTTTCACGTGAAATTTTATTCCTGTGCTGTTAGATACCAAAGAGCACCATGTAATATGTTATCTGCGGCTACTTTTCATAAAAATTATTTAAAAAATTTAAATATATTTTTAAGCGACATCAAAGTCGGAAGCTGTCAAAAATGGACTAGTTCTAAACGAAGATGGATCGCGAAGGTTAGTGATTACTTGTTCAATATTGACCGTATGCCCGATACACTTGTTTATTTGGTACGAGAGTAGCGAGCCACTGCCACAATGTGTTTCTATGTTGAGAGAGAGAGCACAAGTAAGAGTAGGTTGATCAGAGAGAGAGAGCGAGGAAGGAAGGGAGGACATAGTGGAGCGTTAATCGATAGTTATAATTTTTCTACATTTTATACATACTATTATTTTGATTATTAATAATCATATTTTAATTAATTCAGTTGGCGATTCACAGACTCGGTGTTGTTCTGCTTCACGGTAATCACCACTATAGGTAATGTATTCACCATTCTGCTAAAACCAAACAAAATCGTTATTTTTATATCATACAAAGTCTCTAAAAACTGTTCAGGATACGGTAACGTGGCTCCAAAAACTTTCAAAGGACGGTTATTCGTTATTTTCTACGGTTTGATAGGTATGTTTGAAATTATTGGAGAGAATAACTGAGAAAAATTCAAAAAAATTCAAAAAAAGAAAGAAAAATTCGGTGAAAAAAAGAAGGCTCTGTTCTACTTTACGGGTCCCAGGGAAGTTTACCGGTCCCATAAAACTTTACGGGTCCCATGAAAGTTTACCGGTCCCATGGATCAGAAATAATTTGTTTTTTTTTCCTGCATAGTATTTTTTCATTGCATTTTGATACTAACAACTCAATTACTCATTAGAGTTCATAGTGCAATAAAGGAGATAACGTCTAATTGATAGAGAGAGGTGGGGTGCCTATCTACATTTGAACAATTCATTGCTTCTTCAATCTCTCGATTACATGGCAAATGCTGATATAGGCGTATAAATGTTCTCATTCATCCTATTACTGGCGCAGAGTAGTGAATGAAGTTATGAAAATCTTAGAGCGCTTACTTTTCCTGAATTTTCTACTCGTATGTTAACGGTAAATTATAATGGGACCTATAAACTTTCATGGGACCCGTAAAGTTTTATGGGACCGGTAAAGTTTTATGGGACCGTTAAAATTTCTTGGGACCGGTGAACTTTCATGGGACCCGTTAACTTTCTTGGGACCGGTAAACTTCCATGGGACCCGTCAACTTTCTTGGGACCGGTAAACTTCCATGGGACCCGTCAACTTTCTTGGGACCGGTAAACTTCCATGGGACCCGTAAAGTAGAACAGAGCCAAAAAGAAAACATAACCATCCTCATCCTCCACATTTCACAAAGGAAAAGAGAAAGATGATGAACATGTTTTCGATTTTTTAAATATTTATCGATACATCAATACAATACATAAAATATGACGACTAATCACGGATTATTGATTTATACAAAATTATTTTCAGGTGTACCATTCACAATGTTAGCCATAGCTAATCTGGGCAAATTTTTGTCGGCTCTTTTGAAGAGTTGGACTCGACCATTTATTCGGTGTTTCGGGTCAGTCATCTACAATATCTCGTCTTATATGATTTGTCTTAGCACTTTGAGCAAATATTTATTTAAAAGAGCACTGATAATAGGAATTGCAGTAACAATTTTTGATTTTACTGTGATAGCTAACTATTACTCAACTCAACATTGAGTTTATAAATGATAAATTTATGATACACTATCAGTGAACTAGTTATGAATTATTAGTGATAAATTTACGATACACTATCAGTGAACTAGCTGCAAACTATAAGCGATAAACGAGCGATACACTACCAGTGATAGACTAATCATACACTCTCAGTCGATTGCATCGTTGCTGCTTCTCGCGCCGTCACACGATCAAAGAACGACAGCGTCTCATGGATGTTAAACATCCCACAAAGAGCAAGGTATCGTATCATTCTCTGATCTTTGATCATTGATCTTTGATCGTTGATCTTTGATCTTTTAATCACCTCACGAAACAGTATGGACATTGTGAATTGAATTATACATGTAATTTTACACTGAAAAATCAATTTAGCTAAAACACCTCAGAGGAGTTTTTCCCATTCATATAAGGGAATATTCTTATATTCCTTTAAAATTTCTCTGCTTTGGAAGAAATTTTCATTAAAATTTTTTTTAAAAGAAAGATAACTATTAAAATCTCATTTAAGTTAGAGATGGCCGAAGATGGCACGGATGAGGAGGAAGAGGAGGAGGCACCAGAGGAGGTTTTTATCTTTGAGCTTTGATCTTTGATCTTTAATCTTTAATCTTTGATCTTTGATCTCATCAGGAAGGCGAGTCCACTTCCGACGCTCTGGTTCTGTTCATATCATTCGTTCTCTATGTCATTATCGGAAGTTTCGTCATCTCAGCATACGAGACCGAAATGGACTTTTTCGAGGTTTGATCTTTGATCTCTGATCTCTGATCTCTGTTTATTTTGCATATTTCTACTCCGAACATGAAAAAATCATCCCAGACTAGTGGAAAGATAATGAGAAATATTGTATTAAAGATGGAGGCCCTCGAATGTCTATGCAAATATATAACATATCGGGTATTCAAGGGCTAAATGATATGCAAGAAATTACACGTTAGTTCAGAGTGTACAATAAGGGATGAAGTGAAAACTCCGGTCGGGATTCGAACCCGTACCCTTTGGGAGGAGAGGCGGCCATCTTACCAATGCGCCACGCTTCGATCACCCTTCCCTCCCTTCTCAACTCATATTATTTCGAACTTACGCGCTGATAATTTTTCCAGTCCGGTTGTCGCAATTTGAATACACCTACTGTTTATAGGCGCTGTATGCGTAGACCATACCATATATTTCGTACACAATTATTCATTTTGAGATAATTCCTATTTCCCGGCTATTGTACAGACTCTCTTATGATTGAACTAACGTGATTAGAACTTCCACTCGTGCATCCCTTGGTGTAGTGGTAGAGGCGCTGTCTAGTAAGCGCAACGTCGCGGGTTCGAAACCTATTGCCGAACTTTCTTATTTTCAAAATTTCGCGCCTTTGCCTGTACATCAAGCATGATTCATTCACGATTCTAGCGATCAATAAGCTAAATTAGCATAAACTAATTTATATAAGGTATGTAGAATAACTTTTGCTATCTTTCTGTCTTCACAGTTTGTTCACGAAAATATTGCTCGGACACCACCTTTAAAATGTATAAGTTTCCTTTGTGCAATTCTTCTTCATTTATATCGTTTTTTACTTGCTGAAACATCTTCACGATGTATGATAAATAAATAAATAAATAAATAACAATATTGATTTTTTGAGGCGATCTACTTCAATTTCGTCACACTCACCACTATTGGTCTTGGCGATTTGGTGCCCAAGTCCGAGAGTTTCTTGTTGTGCACGTTGATCTACTGTGCGGTCGGACTGGCCCTAACTACGATTGCCATCGAGGTGGGTACATACTTCTGTTGAAAGCTTACTCCGAGCTAATTCTCTGACAATACTCTCTCGCTTTCATTGTCTACGAGAGAGTGTTGCCAGAGCGGAGAGTGAAATTAGGACGGTGCGATTCTATTTTCAAATGTTACAATAATAAATTCATTCACCGAAAAGTAAAATGCATAATTAATGAATAAAATGGATAAATGTACCGTGGTATCTCATTCAGATTACGGTGCCTGTGATTCACTGTATCCATTTATTCTTTATTCATATTCTGTATTCATCCTTTTTTCTTTATTTATTTATACATTTATTTGTTTATTTATTTATTTATTTATTTATTCACTTTATTCAAATCCTCCTTTCAGATCGCCGCCGACTACCTCAAGAAACTGCACTACTTCGGACGCAAGATGGAGAACGTCGGCAACGTCAAAGTGTGGTTCGGCGGACAACAGTGAGTTTAATTCGCACGTGGTGTAGTGGTTGTGCGCCAGAGCAAGGAACCGAAACACGCTGGTTCAATTCCGTAAGCCTCCCATATTTTTGCCGGGGATGATTGATGATGCCTACTAATCCGTTAAAGCACGCCGCTCGTAATCCACCCGCATTTCCTACTTTTGAACTTTGGTTTAATAATTTCAAGTCCCAAATGTGGCATATAAAGTAAAAAGAATAGTTATAAATGTATTAAAAAAGGGATCTTCTAATAGGCATACAAAAGGTGTAATATTTCGTTCAAAACAGACTCCGAGCTAATTTTACTCTCCACACTGGCAACGCTATCTCGTAGACAAACAAAGCGAGAGAGCATTGTCAGAGTTCAAATTAGATCGGGATGTGCTCTTGAAGGGAGAGTGACCTCTCTCAATGGTCTCTTCATAGCGCATAATATTTCTCTGTTCTCTAACAACGAGAGAGCGTAGGCCGTTGAAGAGACCATTGAGACAGGTTACGCTCCCTTTAAATATCTTCCATTGTTTCTCTAGCATCTCTGCTAGGTTCTCTAGACCATGTTGTTCATGAGGGAATTCTGCATAGAGCGAGTGGGATAGAATGAGCGGGGGACATGAAGGCTCATTTATCATCCACTCTCTGATTGATTTTGGGGTAGAGAATAGAGAAGAGTCGGGCTAATATTGGCATTCCATAGATGGATTAAAGGAACACACAGCGTTTCTCCAACACAGGGAGAGCGCGCATTGAAAATTTGGCAATTTGTTTAAAAATTGTTTCAAATTAGCTCGGGCTGCGCCTTTATCACCACATTACCTTTACCGTTCTATTATCTCACTAGGCTGATAATGACGAAATGTTTGGCAGAATGAAGAGCCCGTTGAGAATAACAATGGCAATGACAATTGCCAATGACAATGACAATGACAATGACAATGACAATGACAATGACAATTGTGAGAAGCATTGCAAGATCGGCGCAGCTAAATCAAGCTATAGCCATGGGACATTCCTCGCAAATGCCCTGAGGGGATATGAGGGAAAGTGATGGATGGCAAGCATTCGCGCGCAAGAGTCAATGTGTACTCTGGCACGGGGTTGAGGGGGATCAAAGTTCCAAGATCAAAGATCAAAGATCAATTTCAGGATTTCGATGAAGCAACTCGTGAAGAATCTCGGAGATCAGTTCAATGTGCCGATCGAGCAATTGCAAGATTTGAATCTGGAGAAATTCGTTGACGACGCGATGAAAGTGGAATCCGGGCAACTGTCCAGTTTAAGGGTAAGGTATTTGTTCGGTTTAAGGGTACGGTATTTGTCCGGTTTAAGGGTACGGTATTTGTCCGGTTTAAGGGTACGGTATTTGTCCGGTTTAAGGGTACGGTATTTGTCCGGTTTAAGGGTACGGTATTTGTCCAGTTTAAGGGTTCGGTAAAAGAAAGAAAGAAAGAAAGTATCTGTACGGTTTAAGGGTGCGGTATTTTTCAAGAATGGCTGGGATTTTTGAAAATAATTTCAAAAAAATTTTTGATAAAAAAATTCAAAAAAATGGCTCAAAAAATTTTTGAATTCAAAAATTTTTTGAATTGATTGTTTACTTTGATTAAAATGATAATATGCAATTCAGACACATTATTTATACCTGAAAAGTGGTTAAAACAGTCAATTACGCAATAAACCGAATTCTGAAACATGAAAAACATGATACAATATTTTTTTCACTTTTTAAAAATTCTACGTCAGCGCATTGGGCACACTAATCTACACTAAAATTCATTTAATCCTGTTCATCAAGACCGTGAAAAATTATAAAAATGGGAATCTTGTTAAGTTTTGTCAAATTTTGTCACAATTTTCTAAAATGTTTCCCTTTTTGTCGTTTTAACGGTACTTTTTTACGTTTAATTTTTTTGATTTTTTGAGAAAAATTCAAAAAACTTTTTTGATTTTGAATTTTTTGAAACGGTCAAAAAAATCAAAATCGAAAAATCCCAGCCCTGTTCTCAGTAACCTTACTCAAAATTCACCAAATTTCAAATCTCACTCCCACGCGGAAGAGGTCGTACTGTAGATTCTAACAATGCAAAGGAAAGGAACTCTCAAATAAACACTCAAAAGAACACTGATTGAATGAGGGATCGAACCCAGAACACAATGAGTGAGAGGCAGAGATCATACCAACTGAGCTATACAACGGATACACGGCCTATGGAACACCAGCCTTGTACCTATTGGCATCTATAGAAATATCTCAATAGAGGGGTCCGCTCAACAGACTTTTCTCATTACTTTCACATATAATACGATGGAATAAAGAATAAAAATAATACTTTATTCTATTTGGACTTCTATCCTCACAAATTTCTTTATTTTTCGAGCTAATTATATAAAACAAAATAAATGTAGCAAACAAGCAGCATGAATAGCATACAAAATGTGAAATGGGTTAACAACGACGGTAAATGGTGGTGTGACGAGAGCATGGCTCCGTTCGACGTTTACTTATAAACGACGGCGCCTAAGGCGTGACCCTTCTGATATCCTTAGCGAGGGGAACGAACAGCGAGGGGAAGGAACAGTGACGACCATGAGCGGGCAAAATGACACCTGGAATACGGGGTGATCAGAGTGAGAGATACGATGTTGCATGTCAATCATCATTAGCCACAAAATGTAAACATAGTATACTCGTTAATGAACTATTCATAACTGAACAATTAACTTTTCAATAATAGTACAAAAACTTCAAGTTAAGATACAATATAATCAATAACTAAATCGTTACTACCTTGGAGAAATCGAAGACTGCTAATCTCCGGGCCGACGAACGTGGTGACTCGCTTACGAGGTCGATGATTAGTTCACAGTTAAGGCGAAATCTCCTTGAAAATGGTGAAAGTAGAAATAATAATAGATATAAATAATAAATAATTTAAGCGTTAATACTACTTTATTAAGGGTTTGTCTCGTTGTTCTCTATCAAAGCCCAACTTATATCAAGGAAACAATGTGCCTCAGCATCATGATATCAATGAATATTAATTAAACAAATCACAAAAAAACAGTGAGCAAATTGAAAATAACTCACGAACTGTCGTATCTGTGGCCGTTCGTGCTATAGCACTTCGCGTCCTTCAGGTGGAAGGTCAGCATCCCTTGACACAAGCGTAGCCAGAGAAAATTCTGCCTGGAACAAAGCTAAAATCAGAGATTTGCCACGGGAAATAAGACATCTACTATCGAAATGTTACTATTTTAAAACATATACGAAACAGATACTAGATAAACAAAAACGTAAATATGTAGAACTATTTAAACATATAAGTTACAGGGACGTCTAACATGTTTTATACTATCTGAGATTAAGTTTATGAGTAAAAAAATATAAATAAAAGGTTAAGTGTACCTTTGGCGTAGTGAAGACTGGACAACGGAGTTCCACCCACAACACGATAATCAACGCTTCTGCCCGACATGCGCTACTGCAAATATGAACATCATCACATAGGAACGTGTAGAGCGATAAATCAAAGCTATTAAGTAGTGTATCGATGACAATGAAGTAAATATGAACAGTAAATCAGATATTGCAAGATCAATCGACACTAGCGCTAGTTTAACTACTCTTCTAGGCGAATTCCGACCTTTCGTCAATAGACAAGAGCTAGTAGTATAGCTAGAGTGTCGATTAAACACGAAACATGATGACGTACAACAAATAATAAGGCGTAAACAAGTGAAAATGCTGAAAAAACGCATGGAGAAATCGAGGAAAATTTGAGCTATCGCGAACTGAACACAACTTGGCAAATTGCCAAGAACTACAAACTACAATCTTATAGAAAATACCATACGACGCGGTCGTGTCGGGATGATTCCTGTTTAAACGCTATTTACGTTCTGGTTGATTTTGAGTAAGGTTACTCTAACTTTAAAGTCACGGTATTTCCCCAATTTAAGGGTACGGTATTCGAGGACCGTCGTCACAATAAATACAAATACGGTTAATGATCTTAAAGTCTCTGAATGAAAACTCAAGTGGAAGTTAACTTGATAATTCCCAGAAAGTAAGTAACAGCGATAATTGCATTTGAATAATAGCCATCGCTATCATCACACTGAAAATGAATTGACTTAGTAACTCATTCACTAGCTCAAGTGACTAAGCGTCTATTCACTTATTCCCCCTAGTGAATGCAATTCACTTATATGTAAGTCAATTCAAATGACTAAACGATTAGTTCACGTGGGAGAGGGGTGTAGAGTAAGTCAATTGGATTGACTTACCATGCTAGCGAATCCAAATGACTTACTATACAGCGTCTACTCACATGGTACCCCTAAGTTAGTGTGTGAGTGACTTAATAGTAAGTAAGTTCATTCTCAGTGCAGGAAAAATGTTGGAATACGTTTCAAGATTATTGTAAAGATCAAAGTTGCGAGTGGCACAATGATTGATTACTCCTTTCGGGTCCTCTAAAGCAATAATAAATGCCTAAACACAAGCCCACCAGTCAAGCGACTGGTCACAATTAAAGATAGGGAACATCGAAAAGAATAATAGATTCCTATCACGATTAGACAGACTCGCTAATGCATATATGTACTGTAAGTAAAAAGTGTGCTGATGATCGTTTTGCGATCGGCACTCAGCCTTTACCTTTTCATTAGGTTCATTCCCATCTTCTTTCAACATTCCCTGAACATCTTACATTCATGATTATACCGACCAATACACGGAATCATCATAAAATAAATAGTGTGCGGTGACTTATATGACTACCATCCTTTCTTCAAAGTTTATTCTCGAAAATGTCCGAAAATGAAAATGGGACTCCACCTCTACGACGATAACTGAGCGTTGTGCAAACTTTTCAGATCCTGGAAAGAATATCAAAGATCAAAGACCAAAGATCAACTTTCAGGCAGATCAGAAGCCGTACATGTCGTCGAACTACTGGCGCGCGATCGAGGGCTCGATGCTGCACTTCGTCGACG
This sequence comes from Parapristionchus giblindavisi, assembly GCA_943737045.1. Taxonomy (NCBI): domain Eukaryota; kingdom Metazoa; phylum Nematoda; class Chromadorea; order Rhabditida; family Diplogasteridae; genus Parapristionchus; species Parapristionchus giblindavisi. Next base: position 291,616 of record CALSFV010000317.1, on the reverse strand, counting down.
ACGATGACGTCATCGCAGCACAGGCCGCACGTAACTACTATGCCGCCATATCCGAGCATCCGCCCCTGATAGAGCTATCGGGGCCACCGCCCGAGCTCGATAATGATGATGAAATTGATCAATTTGACTAACTAACTCATCGGCTCGCAGAGAGAAAATTCAGGAACATCTTGAGCTAATTTGACTCTCCGACCTGGCGACGCTCTCTCGTAGACAGAGAAAGCGAGAGAGCGTGACCGGAGCGGTTAATTTCAAATTAGCTTGGGGTGCGCTTTAAAAAAAATGAATTTCCTCTGTGTGTATTATCTAATCCAAATCCCCACTACTACGGCTAATTTCCTTTAAGTTCCGAAGCCTTTCTCAGTTCTGGGCTCCCCGAGCTCCACAAGCTCCGTTTTGTGAGCTCTCTTTAGCTCTCTATAGTCTCACCGCAAAAACATAATCACGCCATAAGCTCAGGCAACCCATGATCTCCCCTCTCATATAGGTTTTACTAAATCTACCCATACACTAATCATGTACAGTATCCCTACAGTAACCCTAGCGATGTACAGTATCCCCACAGTAATCCTAATTGATTTCTTTCACACATCGAACGCTAATACCTATCACGATCATGTACTGTAGTAGTTCTTGCCCCTCATCACGATTTATTTGCCCCCCACCCCCGCAAGCCTCATCCTGGTATGATTGATCTTTGATCTTTGATTGATTGATTTGCTCGATTATCTGTTTTCTCTCGCCCTATTCTCGTGTGCGTGCAGTGACTATGTACCGTACCTCTATCTCACCTTTGGTTGCTATCACAAAATGAATTTTTTACACGTGAATGACCTCCACAGTGTGTTCCACCGTCACAATTTTGGTTCGAAATACGGAGAAGCGATGAGGTCTTTCAACTCCTGACTTTTCGATGGAAAAGTCGTAAATATATTTTTAGAAAGAGAAAGCAATGGCGTGTATTTCCTATAAGGTCTGGACGTGTTAGACCTATAGACGTCGCGCCAGAGTGTGCAGCAGTCCGCCCATTGCAGCCCACTTGCTGCACCGCCGCGCCAATTCGTGGGCGCCTGAGTCGCCATCGGTCGTGCGCATGTCGCCCGCGCCAATCCCGACCAAGTCCGCGTCCGTCCGCGTGCCGCAAGAGCGCGTCGCTTCGACGATGAGCGTCCACGCGGCAGAACACCGTCAACCCATGGTATGGTATGGTGTGTAATGTTATTGTATTTAAAGGCATATCCCAAGCTAATTTCGCTGTCCACATTGTTAATACTCTCTCGTAGACAAAGAAAGCGAGAGAGTGTGGTCAGAGCGGAGAGTTTCAAATTATCTTGGGGTGTTGCTTTAAGATTTTTGTATTATTGTATTTAAGATTTTAGTATTTTAATTAATGTGCTGTTCAAAATCCACGAAAAGAAAAGAAAAAGTGGCGAGAGAGTGCGTTAAACGAGGAGAGTTTCTTTTCATTTCGCCACTTTTGAACAGAACAACATACTAGAACCCCGACGAAGCTCTGATGGCCAGTCTGAAGAGGCGTTTGAACAAGCGAAATGTATCCCGAATGGAGAAGAAAGCGATCGATGATTTCCCAAAGATCAAAGATCAAACGGAGAAAGACGACGAATGGCAGTGGAGTGAGCTGAGTGTGCAGTGTGCCTGCATGGTGTGCCGTGATGGTGCGCAGGGTGCGCGCGAGTGCGGTCGACGAATACCATAGTGTCCCTTTAACGATCTCTAAAGTCAATAATCCCATCTCCCATTAGTTCGAGTGGTACAGCCCTAGCTAATCAATAACCGGTCCTGAAGTGAAAGAATCATAAATGCTCCGAGTTAATAAACTCTCCGCTATGGCAACACTCTCGCGTGACAAAGAAGGCGAGATAGTGAGGCCAGAGCGGAGAGTTTCAAATTAGCACGGGGCGTGTCTTTAAAGTTCCGTGATCAATCAATAAATCGATAATTGGTCAATAACTAACCCTGAATAACTGGTCCTGAAGTGAAGTAATCTTGAAGTTCCGGTAATCAATCAATAAATCGATAATTGACCCATAACTATCCCTTGTACTGAAGTGAAATAATCTTAAAGTTCCGTAAATTATCAATAAATCGATAATTGATCCTAGGTCGGAAGCGTGAGCGAAGTGAGGGAGGTGGATCCAAGCCGATTGAACGACCTCCTCCACCAGTGGAGAATGAGTGAGTCGAGTTTGATTGTAATCAGTGACGCTAGGGAGTTTTAAATGCACATCCCGAACTTATATTCGCTCTGGCAATGCTCTCTCGCTTTCTTTGTCTTCGAGAGAGTATTGCCAATGCGGAGGGTAAAATTAGCATAGGGCATGCCTTTATTTGGTTTTTTTGTGAGTTGTGTAGAAATACAATGATGTGAAGGTAACGTAGGTATTTATTAAAACTGCTTTTTAATAATTAAGTGATGTATACGTGGTCTTGATTTTTTTGGATTATTTTTTTGTATTTTTAGCGAAAATAATCAATACTTGCAGCGACGTCGATCCTGTCGACGTCGTCGGAGGAGGACGAGGAGGAGGGTCGATTCAGTCGGGCGGCCAGGATAAGGTTTTTTTTAAAATTATTTTTAAAACTCTACCCGAAACACGAAATACAAAACAATATTAATAAGGTATGATACAAAAAATATAAATAAAGTTGTTGAAAAGTATTAGAGATCAAAGATCAAAGATTACGGTAGATCATTCGTGTCAGGGTACGTTTATCGATTGCCAACTACATATATAATATGAATGAAATAATAGGATGATTTTTAAAAAATCGAAGGCGCATATTTAAAGCCGAGTTCTTGCGCATAATAAAGAAACGGTGCGACACGAAATCAGCAGGGAGACGAATGATTGAGTAGAGGGATGGGGCTGAGGATACGGTAGATCAGTTGGGGAAATTATTGATTGATTTGATTTGCTATTAATTGTTTTGGTTTGATAGGATTGATATATCAAATCTATTATGTCTTTCCTATTATGAAAAGGCTGTGCGACATGAATTCGATGGTTTAGAAATGATGCAGAGAGAATGCAAGATTGCGTCGCCTTGAAAATCAATAAAATCAATACTAGTCCCAATCAATAAATCCCAATCACGCACAGATGGCTGGAGTACAAGGACGAGTGGATGAAGTACCGGACGACGAGAGACGCATCGATGATGGAGACATCCCCGATGCTGATGAGGTATGTTGGTCTTTGATCTCTGAGATTGATCTTTGATCTTTGTAGTTTGATCTTTGGTCTTTGTAGTTTGATGTTTTATCTTCGATCCATCATTGCAGTGACAGTTCCTCGGACGATCATAGTCGACGTCCGTCGCTCTCTCAACTACATACAACCAAACTATCTCCGATTAGAGAAGTGACGAGAAGATCATCACAAGAATATTGATTGATTGATTGCTATTATTATGCACAGTAAAAATTATGAATAAAGGTAAATTACCTGAAATGAGAGTACTATGGATTTTTGTCGACTTGCACACAAGGGGTGAAGAAAAGGGGAGGGAAACAAGTTCAGAACGTAAAGGGTAGGTGGACAAGAAATGGGTTTAAAGATTTTCTAGGCAGTTATAAACTATTGTAAATGCAATTAAGCCAAACGGACATGCAACATGGTTTTATTGATTAATTGAAAGGAAGAACAATAATGATGCGTCGGGCTCATGTTTAATGATCTTTGATCTTTGATCTCTGTTCGTTCGCCTTATCTCTCTCGAGCCTCTCCCACAATCGTATGATCAAAAATCATTGTGGGTCACTAATGATGGAGCAATACTCTCCGAAACGTTTGAATAACAAATACGCTTCTTCATAAATTTTCAGTATCACACAGATTTGCATCATTGACACCTATGATCTAAATGGTTTACGGTGTGTGCAATGAGTGCTGAGACCAGTTCTCGGTGGGTATTGAGCGTATAAAAATCGCTTGTTTATTTGGTACGAGAGTAGCCAATCACTCCCACAAGAGACTTTCTTGTTTTGCATGGTTCAGAAACTATGTCAGATCTCTTTTATATATAATATAGCGCGCGGCGAAGGTCAGCCGGGTTAGAGAGAGGCAGCGGAGAGACAATCGAGAGGCGGGGCGAGATGTAGAAGGCTACATCTCAGCCGACTCTCGATTGTGACTTCCGTTCGTTAGCACCATTTGTCATCTTCTTATGCAAGTACATTTTATACGCACAATACACCTGTACTGGCTGGGTGCATGGCTGTAGCCATGTTCCCGATCTCCGGGAAAACACTCGTTCTTAGATGGGCTGTTCCGATAAAGCGTTGCACCCATGTATGTGTGTCATGAAGATGTGTGATGAGTGTCCTAATCTCGTCTAATAATCGTCGTCATCAAGATTCTCTCCGTATTCTTACTGTCGAGGAAGACGAGGAGGAGTGACGATCCAGTCGGGCCTGGATAAGGTTTTCTTGAAATTTTTTTTTCAAACTATCAGAAACACGAAATACAATACAATAATAATAATAAATAGCACAAATAATAGAATAATTTTAAAAAATTGGCGTGTGTCGTATGCCGAAAATATCGTACATGTAAAAATAGTTGTATCATGAATGGTGTGAATGGATCTGAACGGATCAGGCCGATCAAACGGGACTGTGAGCGAGCCGGTCAATTTCGTTATTTTTCTTTCTTTTCATTGTTTTTCTTTTCATCGAATCTACTATACTGAAATACATTACGCCAAAATATTGCTATTAAACAAAAATCATCATTTTCGCGAGGAATAAATTGCTCCAATGAACCAAAATTGACCCATTTATTCAGCGTATAATCGGAACAATTTATTCATTTGTAAAGCAATGATTTTTGCTAAATGGCAATATTTTGGCGTTATTTCTTTCAATACGGTAGATTCGAAGGAAAGAAAAACAATGAAAGGAAAGAAAAATAACGAAAATAGCCTTCTCGCTCACAATCCCGTTTGATCGGCCTGATCCGTTCAGATCCATTCACACCATTCATGATACAACTATTTTTACATGTACGATATACTCGTGCCTCACACATAGAGAGAAATAAGTGCCACGGAGCATAAGACCCGAGAAGATTTAAATATAACACTTCTCAGGTCTTATGCTCCGTGGATAAATAACACTTATTTTTCTGTGTGACAGGCCGGGTAAGCATGACCTTACACGGTTGAAACAATCTATGTACCTGATCTCCAGACAAACAATCGTTCGTAGATGGGAGTGAATATAAGCCATAGCTTGTTCGATACATGATATTTACATTTAAAGGGACCGAAACCTTTGTCAACGGTCTCTTCATTGCTCACACTATTTCTCTGCTCTCCAACAACGAGAGAGCGTAGAGCGTTGAAGAGACCGTTGACAAAGGTTTCCATCCCTTTAATAACGAGATAAAAACTGAACGGTGGGTCACCGGATCTGTAGTGACATGACATCCACTGTTTCTTGCAATATTCATAAACAACCAGAATAACCATAGCTTTGCTCCCAGGAATCCTCCACACGGAGAAACAAGTTTAATATGAAACTATATTTGAAAGAGTAACAGCTATAAAGTGTTAAATATGATACAAAAAGTGTTAAATATAACAAAAAAGTGTTAACATAAAAGTGTTAAATATAAAGAACACAAAAAGTGATAAATATTTTTTAAAGTTAAATATACCATAGGTATCGTGCTCTCTGTATTTCAGCTGGGGTTGAGGTGTTTCCCGCATTTTTCTCTGTGTTTCGTTGAGTGGGCTTATCGTGTATAATGATCTTCCCCAACAAGGTTTTCCTCCATAGTTTCATTGTCCAAAGTTCAAACCCGCCCCTGTTTCGGCTTTCTCTATATAAAATTGCTTAGATGTGTGCCTGTTTTAATTTCTTTTTTGTCTGTTTTACCCGAAGTCATTTTACACTTTGTCCATTAAATTATTTTAATAATTTAAAAATAATCATTGTAGTTTTTCGGTCAATATTCATTTGTTAGATTATATTTTCGATGTTTTATAGAGCAATTAATGACCGCTGTTCACTGAATCAAAATTCATATAACGAAGAAAAACGCAGAAAAGGCATCAATGTTTCATTGCGCAAGAACGGTTTGTCGAATTTTTTTCATACATAACTTGATAGCATAACATTAGAGAAAACTATGCCACATGAAAAGTACGATCTTTTCTGTTTCATTTTCGTTCCAAATCAAAAACAGATCAAAAACACCCGGCACTACTTCGGAATAGGGTACCTGTCCAAAAAAATAGTATAAATGTCTAATTTAAACGTACTTTCATTGCTGTTTACATCATTTTTTATATCATTTTGGACTTGCCCGGTGTTCTGATACCCTATTCTGAAGTAGTGCCAAACACCCAGTGTTTTCAGAATCACAAGGCCTTCGCTCTCATGACCGGTCTGGTCATCCTGATTCTTGTCCTAGTTCTTCTCGACAACGTAGTCGTTCCTCGTGACGTTTCGGGCACTATTCCTGTCGCTGACTTAACGCCAGAGGAACAATCGGAGAAGGAAACTTTTGATGCATTGACCAAACTTCGACTCACAAATTCGGAGAGTGACGTCGTGGTAAAGTAAGTGGTTTCATATTTCTAAATTTATAAGTTTTGAGCGGAAAATTAAATTAGCTCGGGTGTGACTTTAAAGAAATCTTCCTTAAGTCGATCAAAAGTATTTTTATCATAAAATCACTGAAACCAATAAGGAAATATTTGTAGGTCATCGAAATCATCCCATCAATTGTTCGAGTGAAGAAAGACACAGAAACCGTGATTGGGGAGCACCATTCCTCATTTCGATTGTTAGCTATCGAATGCCACCTTACTGTTTTCCTTGTAATCATAATATTTATTTTTGTTGTACATAGTTTTGCTTTTACTTGGAATAAAAATAAGTGACGGGTATTATCGTTGGACATTGAATCTATTCATCGTCAAGGAGTTTACCTTAGAACATGGCCGCGTGGCGCAATGGATAACGCGTCTGCCTACGGAGCAGAAGATTGTAGGTTCGATCCCTACCTTGGTCGTAATTTTTTTCTAGTTTTCAAAAAAAAACTATTGCTGACGTATAAATCGAATTTCATATAATATTCATCATATATATATTTTATCTACGCCCGAGAGCGCAACGAGAAACAATTAGAAAATACGAGTGAAACATAATGATACATGATGATAATGACTCTCATAAATGCTATGGTGAAATAAAAGGGGGTGGGGGTGCATAAGGTAAGAAATATATAGAGATCAATCAATCAGGCAAACTGGGCTCATCTTGTCATATGTAATTAACAAACTTTTGCATCAGTAAGCTCAATTGTCCCATGAGGCAAATGATCATCAATTGATATTTTTCTTGATTCGTGTGTCGCAAAATATGATATTTTGGAGTAAAATGAAGGTCAGAAAATACCTGGCTGATCAGGTAGATCAAAAGCATCGACAATAGCGATAGATTTCGTAAATTAGCAAAGCAAATTATTATTGAACATTGCAAAAGATTACGACCACGGTAGGGATCGAACCTACAATCTTCTGCTCCGTAGGCAGACGCGTTATCCATTGCGCCACGCGGCCATGTCTTCGGGACTCGCGCGTGATCTATGTGACAAGCAGCAGTATCAAGGCACTCTCCGCATTGGCAATACTCTCTCGTAGATTAACAATAAGAAAGCGAGATAGTGTGTCCAGAGTGGAGAGTTTCAAATCTGCTTGGGTGTCCCCTTAAATATCGCATGTACAAACTGATTGGTTATGCAGTGGTTATGCATTTATTCTAAACATTGATAAATACAGTAATATAAATACCCGTATTATGCAGATAGATCAAAGGTCATTAAAATATATACAAACAATAATCCTAAGTAATAAATAAATAATATAGAACATTAGAATCCATCCGGCAATTCATAGCGAAGAACGGAATAATCATCATGGTATAAACGAATAATCAGTTCACTCAGATATGGAGAGGATATGATACGGGTCTTTAGGAATTCCCGAATAACTGTTGTCTCCGTTGCTAGCTCTTCACTCATAATAGCATCATAAACAGAGGATACGGTAGATTTGGAGACCTACAAATAATCGATTTTTTGATAAACAGAAGATACGGTAGATTTAGAGACCTACAAATTATTGATTTTTTTTGATAAACATACGGTAGATTTCGAGAGATACAAATTATTGATTATTTAAATCAATTTTTAAATTGAAAAATGTATATTCTTTAAATTTCACAGTGATTTTTCAAGTGGAAACCTTGAACTAACGTTATTTTTTAGCATAAGTTCACCGATATTGTTGGCGAAGGTCTCCGGATCATCGCTATCGTATTTGAAGACGTTATTGAGATCAGAAGAAATGTCACAGCTCCTGAATTCATAATCAATCGGTTACTAATTTGAAACTCTCTGCGCGCTCTCGTAGACAGAGAAAGCGAGAGATCATTGCCAGCGCGGGAGTTTCAAATTCACAAACACAGGTGGCGATTGGATATTTAATGTTAAATATTGGAGAATTTTTTAATATAAATCATAAATCATACCAAGTCTGAGGCCAGAATTCCCAACTATCAGCACTGTTCTCAAGTAATTCCTCAAGAAAAGCAGTCATATTCTTCGCATCTTTCGACATTCCCAGACAATCATCTTTCCTGAAATTATCAGCTTTCAATTTATTTTTTATCCGAAATCGCTTATATTCGAGGGAAATCCATCTCCCCTTTTTTCCTTTGCCAGTAATATCTTCGTGAATGTTTGATGGAATAAAAAAATTAAATACATAAACAATTAAATAAATACAACAAATAAATAAACAAATAAATAAATAAATATGTTACATGATGCATGAATGAATGAACTCGTCGATAAACCGATCCATGGGGTCAACGACGATGTTTATCCCAGAAATAATGCTATGTATCCTGTTTCCGTCGATAATAGCCGTTCTGAAAGTAATAAAAACTATAACTTTTTCTTCAATTTTAAAGTGACTTTCGAGATAATTTGATACTATCTTCCCTGACAACACTCGCGTGGACAAATAGTGCGAGATAGTGTTGCCAGCGCAAACAGTTTCAACTCTGGTGTTGAAATCCTTGCATGATCACGAATACAAGTATAATCATGCATGATTCGACATTCCATGCATGATCATGCATGGAATATCCGTGGTTCGTGATCATGCATGGATCTTCCGTGATCATGCATGGAATGACAGAATCCATGCATGATCACGGATAATCCATGCATGATTCGAGTATATTCCATGCATGATCATGCCATTAATTGCACGAATTTTACTCGGATCATGCAAGGATTCAAACACCTGAGAAATTATATCGGGGTGTGCTTCTAAGGTCTCACTTGGTCTCTGATGAATCGTGATGAGCGGCCGATAATATCAGGTTACTTATGAAATTCGAAGGGCATGTTTGAGGTGATGGAAACTGCAACGAATATGCAAATAATTCGGCTTGGCCAATTGATAAACTGCCAAACTATAAAAGATTTCAAACAATTTTCCATCGTCATATTTCTGTCTCGCATGAAACGTTGATATGATATAAATATATATACCGTTTTGTTCGGTTTTGAGATGCATAGACTTGTGCTCGAACATAGCTCCGCGGCTGTTAGGGATGTCGGCCGATCGGAGAGTGTCTGAACGTAGTTTATGAATACGATGTTTGTCATTTCATTATTTTATTTTATTTTCATTGGCATTTTCCTAATTTGCTCGCTAAATGTGAATAAATCTATCGAAATATTAACAGAGATCGAAACATCCTATCTTTATTTTGTTAGTTGTCATGCGGTCGATTCATTGACGGACTGCATTTAAACAATTTTTTATATATTGTGTTTCTAATTTATTCTAATTAAAAGTTATCTTACATGATTGTTCGCAGCGTAGATCTCGTCAAACAATTTCATACCTTGGAATTGCACCGTTCTATAAAATGTAATAGATCACGACAAAGTTACAGAACTTGCCAAAATTCACTTTCTAATCAGTTTTTTCTTCATACCATAGGAAGAATAAATAAATAAATAAAATCGAGTGTCCCCTTTATGCAATTCTCTTTAAAGGAATACCCCATGCTAATTATACACTCCGCTCTGGCAACGCTCTCTCGTAGATAAAGAAAGTGAGAGAGTATGGCCAGAGCGGAGAGTTTCAAATTAGCTTGGGGTGTGGCTTTACTGTTACGTATAATACGATGGAATGAACAATAAGAATAAGCATAATGTCATAAATCACTGAACGAACTTGTTACTATCGATTTCCATAGCCTCTTCGGTCTCATCAACCACAGGAGCGGAGTCAGAGACCGCACGAGCGATGGTGATGTTCTCGAGAAAGACAAGGAACACGACCATGATGATAAATCCGTTCACAATCAGAAAGGTCTTGTGTCTCTGAAAATAGGAAATCAATTATCGATTAATCGCAAAATGAAATTTCGAATAATCAAAAAGTGAGAAATGAATTATCGATTAATCAAAAAAGTAGGTTGTGAATTATCGATAAATCGTATCCAAAAATTGGTCGAATTCGTACACGCGATTTATTTTATTTTATTCAATTTATAATAAATCAAGAACACACTATGCTCCTGCAGCTCAAAATCGGCATCGGTTGGGATTCGTAGAGATGGACCATGTTGTAAGCGAGTTGCTGAAACATTCGCTTTAATTTCACGGGGGTCACAGAAAATACATTAATAAATATGTAAATGAATAAATATGAAATATGAAATAAGTTTGAAGACTGGTAGAGTGAAATGACGCTGAAACACGATTTGCAACTTGGCTAAAGTAGATTGAGACGGTGAGATACAGATCTAGGACTATATGGGCAGAAAGAGTGGGGGAGGAGATTTCACATGGAGAAAATGACGTGATGCCGACGAATTGGCTTGATGCGCTAAAGTTTTCTAGGATCAGATTAAAATCTTCACCAAGGAGATGCGGCAGCAAACTACAATACGGATGACATTCATTTGCAATAATGCCAATAATCTGGTAATAACAAGGATAACAAGCGTAGGCGCACAGTCGTTCTCCCGGCCAACCCCGTGTTCGATGGAAAGATTAGCGCACAATGGTGGTGAATACCAGTGGAGGAACTGAAGAACAGCCCAGTAATTCTCTTGAAATGGATAAATGGATTGATTGAATAACAAGGATTTATAGTAAATTGACTATAGTAGATTGAACCCCATTTTGCTCAATTTCTTCATTCTCTTGTTAGACTTTTTTGGTGGCGGTCGAAACTATATAGAGACAAATGTCCCAGATTAGAGGGACAAATTCGACCTTTTCATGTGCGCGATTTTGTGTTGGATCACTACGAAATTCCGTAGAACACTTTATCCTCGAGGGGAGGGGGAAGGCTCAATACGGGGAATGATTGGATTCACTGCTCATAGGGTGACTTCAATCTCGGAAGGTCCTTCCGAATAGCAGCTAATATCTAAAATATTTTAAATAATTATATTAATTTATATTAATTTATATTCTCACCAAACTGCTCATCGGCAGACTCCTCGTTCAGTTGCCCGGCGTGATCGACTGCAAAAGATTGTCTTGACGGGGAGTCGAACCAACGACAACTGGGTGCTAGGCTACACCACTACCACTACACCATACCTTCAAAATCATTGCCCGCACCTATGTCGACATGAAGTTCGGAAGAAGCAACATCAGCCAATTCAGTCTTGGCATTTGCAGTCTCCAAATGCTCACTGACGATATCAGATTCATTAGGGTTGACTGGGCATGTAGCACATGAAGTGACGTCATCGATAGCAGTTACTGTAGATAATATCGATTGGTTAATGAAGTATTGATTGATTTAACCTTCAAATTGAGAAGTAACGCCGGCCACTGCAGTAACTGTGGATTCGACGTGAGATGTGACGTCATCAATAGCAGTTACTGTAGATAATGTCTATTAGTTAATGACGTATTGATTGATTTTACCTTCAAATTGAGAAGTAACGCCAGCCACTGCGGTTACTGTAGATAATATTGATTAGTTTACACTATTATTGATTGATTTTACCTTCACATAGAGAAGTTACGTCAGCCACTGCAGTAACTGTGGATTCGAAGTGAGATGTGACGTCAGCCATTGCGGTTACTGCAAAGAAATGCAGATTTGCAAACAAATTATCGATCGATTTTACCTTCGTGTACAGAAGTTACGTCAGCCACTGCGGTTACTGCAGATAATATCGATTAGTTTTTTTATTGATTGATTTTACCTTCAAAATGAGAAGCGACATTGTCAATCTTCGCGTGGTGAAGGGTCTTGGGAACCGGAGACATCCAAGATGAGGTAGTGAGAGCTGAGACATCTGCAAAGATCAAAGATCAAAGATCAAAGATCAAAGATCAAAGACCAAAGATCACTTCTCACCAGCAGGTACAGGCTTGAAGAAGTCCAGCATCTTGAGACACTCAATAGAGTCTACAGCACAAGCTGTACCGAATGATGATACGGGGCAGTATTGAGGACCTAAAATTGGCAATTATCGATTGATTAAATCAAATTATCGATTGATTGATTGGGAAACGCACACTCGACTTCGGTCTCACTCCACCCGTGCTGGGAATAGACGGAACAGTCAGAGTAGGAGCTGTATGCAGAATCTGTCCTGAAAAGATCAAAGATCAAAGTTTATCAATCATAGGCGATAATGATTGTGCGTACTTCGGAGCAGCCGTGACCTCGACGATGGCTGAAATTCATGAGGATTACGGTACAGTATTCTACAGTAACCCACAGTAATCTACAGTAATCTACAGAAGTTTACAGTAACCCATTGATCAATACTTACACTCGTCTCCATCATCGTAGTGCAGTTTCATCGTTCCATTGAATTCGTCAATCTTCTCGATGAGCTCACCCTCGACAGGGGCATTTGCTTAACATGGACTTAGTTAAGTTAGGGTCGATGGCTTGTGACCTTAGGTCTTAAGGACTTAGGACCTTAAGCCTTAAGACCTTAAGACCTTAAGGCCTTAAAGGGAGACTGCCATTCAAAAAATTTCTCTTCAAGATCATTATTCTTATACTAACTAAACAATGTAAATTCAAAAAAAAAATTTTTAAACGTTTAGATGTTTTTTTTGAAACAAAAGTTACAATAAATCGATCCGTTATGAACAGATCATGTACGGCAGAAGCCGATAAAACTGGGAAGTTGCCAGTTAAGCCTTAAGACCCGAACACTCACCGTAATGGTTCGCTTCGACGTCGGTCATAGTAGAGAGGAGGAACCGTCTTTGACTAGAGAAGAGGAATGAAATGAATGAAGAAATGATCGAGACGACATTGAGAAATTATGCAAATTACACTAAACAATGCTTTCACAGATTTTTTTTATAATGAAATTATTGAAATATTTAAATTGCACCTTATCGATTTGCCCATAATAAGCTACAATGATTTCGTTAAATCTACAGTCAAAATGCAATAAATTTATAATAAATTTTTTATAAATTATTTATATTTTTTATAATTTATTTATAAATTTGCAATAACTTAAGTGAACGATAGGGCCCACCATAGACCCTCATGGTCTAAACTGTCTAAAAAGGATGTGTGCTCGCTTAAAAATAATTATTCGTCTTGAAACTGTGAATGCTGGGGTTTTGAGATGTGCTGAGTCGATTGAAATGAAAAACAAATTTTTAAAATGTTTCTATCGATCGATCGAAAGCTTGGAAAAAATGAACTTGCAGTGCGTCACAAGCGACTCGCAGTGTGTCACTGCCGTATGAACATCACACCACATTGTTTGCCATATTTTTTTTTATGGATGGAGATACTTTAAAAATTTCTTTTTCATTTCAATCGACTCAGCACATCTCAAAACCCCAACATTCACAGTTTCAAGACGAATAATTATTTTTAAGCGAGCACACAACCTTTTTAGACAGTTTAGACCACGCCTTCTAAGTCTACGAGAGAGACATCATTGTTTTCCATACTATTAGTATCCATCTTTAGTAATAATAATATTTTATCATTTCTTATAGAGAGATTATTTATGTGGCAAATACATAGAAAGATGAAAACGTGAAATAAAATATGAAGAAATTATGTATACACTGCAATTACTTGATCACAGCGCGAGCTTTCGCACGAAAGAACAAAAAGTGGTCGGGTTTGGTTGGGCAACAATAACATTTTCAAATGAGTGCCATACTGGTACAATGCGATTACTAATAAATGAAAGATATTGAGAAGTAGACGATCGATAAGTTCTAGCAATAAGTTTCATATTGTGGCCGCGATTACGTGTGATTGTATTGAGAAAAAAAAGAAACAATGAGCGAGGGGTCCTAGTCTACAAAATTATGGAAAATCCTATTTGTTATGATAATGTCGTTTCGGCTTCGTCTACATTCTGATGAGGGGGAGATTGAGCTCGATTAAACGCTAAAGGGTAAATTTTAATTTAATTTAATTTAATTTATGGGTACAACCCGTTATTCAAGGCACACGGTGAGAGAGACATATGTAATTTAGTTGGGCATAATATGAAGGCAATATTTAGAGTATTTCGTTACCTTATGTATTTACACACCAAACTACTTACTCTTCGCGCTGGCAATACTCTCTCGTAGATAAAGAAAGCGAGAGAGTGTAGCTAGAGTGGAGAGTTTCAAATTAGCTCGGGATGTCAGTTCAATCGAGCAAAACAGTGTATATTCTCATTGTCAGCAAATTCTTCTCTCATCACCATTATCATAATCGCATTTTGCGCTAAATAATTGTCATGTTTTTCACGTTCTTGAAGGTCGAATTATGATTGGGATGACACACGAGAGTCGCGTTGCTCCAGTTGAACTCCACTTTGGCAAAGCATACTGTACTTGCATTCGTCAACCGTTGTTGTTGCGGAAACGGTGCGGCTACTCAAAACCACGTTGTTTGTTGTAATATCACTATCGCTGCCCATGAAGTACTTTTAATTGTGAGATAAATTCGATTTTAGACGATTCTTTGATTATTTGCACGAAAACGTGTTGAGATTTGTGCTCACGTGGCGCCCTTTAAGGGCACCAAGTCTATTTATTTATTTCATTTTATTATAATTATTATTATCATTTATTAGAAGTATAGTTATTCTTTATTCCATCATACATTACATAAAAATGGAGTGAATTTGCAATCGATGGATATCCATCGTCAAGATTTTCCAATTGTCTATTCTCCCCAATTTTACTTCATTGTGCAAATCTTCTTCATTTACATCGTTTTTTTCTACTTGCTGAAGCATCTTCGATGTATGATAAATAAATAAATAAATAAATAAATAAAGATATCGATATCGGTAAGGGTCTAGTTCATGGCGTCCATGGCAATTTCTTTCGACTCGTGATTTATTAATTATATTATTCATATTTAATTTAAATAATACACAACATATTTATTGAATACTGCCAATTGGAGCAAACGCTCTATTCTACCTCAGATTTAACATATTTGTTGCGTTATCTAGTTTCAATTATAACGGGTTGTTCAGTTTAAAGGCGAACGATGCCAGCGTAAATTTATCTCGCGATGTACTTTTAATAATTAATTTATTATCGAGCAAACAGTGGCGTCGTCGCTACGCAAACATACATCCGATCATGTTTCGTCCATTCACGCGGAATACCCAATGGACCGCAAGGAAAATATGAAATATGGTTGCTATATTCCGTATAAAATATACTTGTAAAATAGTCTTACTGGCTGGTAAAACGCAGAAGTATTCTATCGATCAACCTCTTTTCGCTCCCTTCCCACGTCGTGCTCTCTCTCTGATCTACGTGCTATCTCGTGTGGGCTCTCTCTCTCTAAACATAGAAAACATAAACAAGTGTATTTTATACGGTCAATATTGTTGCTAAGAAAGTTATTTTGATATAGTAATATTATAGTATTTTAAATTAAAATATTTATGACATCTCCTCGTATTCTTCTCTTATATCCATCTCTTCTACGTTAACCTTCCTTTAGTATGCTCTTATCGCGAAATGCTCATTTTTATCGAGTTTCAAACAATACAGCAAAAGATCAAAGTTCAACCCCTAAAATACAAATATACCTTTCATAATATCTTTCCAAAAATACCATAATATACAACGATATTGATCTACAACCATCTCTCTCTCTCCTATTCAGATATTCATCTTTCCTATGTACAATGTGTCACTTCTCTTCCCCTACTCTCTCACAATCGCGCACTCTCTCGTCACTCTCTCGTCACACTCCCTCGTCGCTCTCTCAAAATCACACACTCTCTCGTCCCTTCCTCGTCTGCCGCCTTGTCTCCTTCACGTATAGTCCATACCAAACGCGCCCAGCGGGTGCGATTCCCTTCTTTAGGTGTATCGCGCGACTTGTGGATTCCATATTTGGTGGGGTCGTGGTAGCTTTATTGTTGCGCGTCTACCTTATGCTATCATATTGTTCATTCATTCATTCATTCATCCATTCATCCATTCATCCATTCATCCATTCATCCATTCATCCATTCATCCATTCATCTATATCCCCTCTTCCTTTCTATCAATTCCAATCTATATCTAATATATGTATTCCATCATTAGTACTTCCAGTGTCTACGACTAGTGCATAAAAATGGACCTACATTTTAGTTTATCTTAATTTTTCCTAATTATCATGGTTTAGCACAATCTAGTTGCGACCTTACTCTTTCCTTTCCTTTTCAATTCTTCCTCTATTTCCTCTTGTTATGTACCTTGCCGCTCCTTCTTTATCGGAATATTTATTTTTGTACTTTTTTTATTTGAAATTTTATTTGAAATATTTCGTCCATCGTCAGCCATGTGTACTTTTCTCTAGTAATTATTCCGAATTCTTCATACATTCCTTGCCCATTCCCATCCTTCCCGTGATATTCGATCAATAATTATTGATCTACATCAATCAATATTCCATATTTCAGATCTCCGTCAAACACCATCAATAAGCCATGGAGAGTGAGTGATTTTCCAGTTTTATTTATTTTTCTTGGTTTCAAACTACTACCTAAGCATGATCGGCTGGCCCTTCAGTGATCTCCCGCAGGGAGATTATGTCACGTATGCTTACTTAAAGTTAAAGGGAACGTTACCCCTCTCAATGGTCTCTTCATTGTGCAGACTATTCGTCTGTTCTCTAACAACGAAAGAGCGTAGAGCGTTGAAGAGACCGTTGACAGAGGTTACAGCCCCTTTAAAGGTTATTGGTGCGTCTTGAATACGTGGCATAAGGTCCGGTATCCATGGTCTCATAGTATTGCTATTGTGTGCGTATGATCCGTTTCCAAGGGGGGGGGGGGTAGACTATGTCTAGGTCCAGTGAATATGTGAGAGTGAGAGGATAGCTGCGTCAATCAATCAATCAATCAATTTTATCATATCAGGCAATAAATGCTAAGATGAGGATGGGTCTATACTCATCATAGGTCGCACTCCACCAGTGTATACCAATAGCTCGTCGGCTTTATAACTGCTCGCAAAAACAAAAAAAAACAAGCAGAGTGTTTATGACAAAATTGGGTCTAAGCATAATTCAAATTGATCAAAGCCCATTGTAAAGCGTGTTGGCAACATAGATGAATGAATGGAGGAATTACACTCTCTGAGAAATGTGCCTGACCCATGTTGCCAGATTCAATCTATATCTCTCACTTGCAATCTTTATTTTGAGCACAAAGAAGAGGGAGAGGGAGAGAGGGAGAGGGAGAGGGAGAGGGACATGTAGAGGTAGAAGGAGAGTTGTCGTAGAGATGACAAAGGAGAGGACGAGGAAGGAAAGGTGAAGAGTATGAATAGCGAAAGTGAGACAAAAATCGAAATTCAAAAATATACATACGGAACATATCTTCGTAATGAAAATTAAGTTAATAACTAGCAAAATGTGGAAATATATGTTGTGCATGCACGGTAATAGTACGATTTGGAAATGTTAGTAATATCAGTGAATAATGTGTATTGGCAGAGATCAAAGATCAACTTTTGCTTTGCAGATCTCACCTCTGGACTGGGAACGCTTGACATCTCTGGATCAGGATCGCCAGGTGTCCAATCATCGAGGGTGAGTTTTTTTCTTAAATTTGCGAAAAGAAACGAAAATAGGCGAGAGAGTGCGTAGAACGAGGAGAGTGTTCTCGGTTTTCTTTTCTTTTGTCGATCACATCAAAGGACCATGTTATTTCATTGTGGTTTAGCAATAAAGCTTATTGAAAAGTTTTGTTTTTTTCAAAATCGATAATCGATAAAGCTAATCGATAAATTTTCAGTCGTCGGGATCAGGGGATTCCGGTGTCCACACTGGTCTGCCAGCGAGAAAAGTCGATCAGGCGGTAAGTGAATTTATTTATAATTTAAATAATAATAATAATAATAATAATAATAATAATAATAATAATAATAATAATAATAATAATAATAATAATAATAATTATTATTATTATTTAAGCACAATCACATTGTGTTCGCTCCTCGCCCGGGCAAAGTAAAGAAATTGGGAAGAAAGATCGACGTAGTCTGCAACTACTACAAACTGAACACGCCATCATCACTCAAGGTAAGGAAGTATCGATGATTCTAAACACCCCGTGCTATTTTAACACCCCGTGTTAATTTGAAACTCCACACTGAACAGTCTTTCGCTTTCTTTGTCTGCGAGAGTGTTGCCAGAGTTAAATTAGCTCGGGTTTAACTTTGAAACGTGCCCGAAATACTTCGAACAAAGAAAACTTCTACACGCTGTGCTAAACAATATTTCTTTGTCCGTCTGAAACTATATACTCTGAATTTTCAAAATTTTTAAAAGTGAAATTCATATTTCAAATGTTTTCAGGTCTACAAGTACCTGCTCGAGTTCTCAAAGGCCGGCCGCACTGGAGCGCCAGAACCTATCACCAAGAAGTAGGTTGCATATCCAGAGATGTCGAGAAATCATGGACGCTCCCTATCTCATATCGTTGTTCTCTCGTTCCCTATCAACGCATTCTCTGTGAAGAGCCGAGCAAATCTGAAACTCTCCGCTCTGGCAACACTCTCTCGCTTTCTTTGACTACGAGATTGTGTTGTCAGTGCTCTCAAAATAAAAGTGAAGATAGGGGGCTTTGGTTCCTATAATGGCTCATACCTCATCCCAAATCCATTACAGGGAGAAGACGGGCGATCTGTTCTGGCGCTTAGTCGAGTCCAATCGTGGGCTGTTCCCGACGAGACTGGAGAGGATGGTCTTCGATGGAGTGTCCGCACTATTCACACTCGAACCGCTCAATCTCAATGCCTCCGATCGAGGCGTCAGCGTAAGTTGGAGATTATGATATTTAGGACAAGTGACTTAATTAAGTTGATTGTAGGCTTAGCAAGGTACTTTTGAGACTTAACTAAGAACCGTAGTGATTTAGCTAAGTACACTAGGGACTTAGCTAAGTACTTTTGAGACTTAACTAAGAACCGTGGTAACTTAACTACATAAGTACACTAGAGAGTTGGTTAAACACATTATTGGCTTAACTAAGTACACTAGTGACTTAACTAAGCACATTAGCAACTTAGCTAAGTACCCTCCCGACTTAAACAAGCCCCCTCCAGGTCATCCACTTCCCGGCCTCGGGCAAGCCCCAGGGGCAACAACAGCGGGGGGTCCGGGGTCGACCCGAGCCCTTCGTTGATGTCAAGATCACTTGTCTCCCCATGTTCAAGACCGACAATCTCCTCTCCGACACGGTCGATGTAAAGGCGGCCATTGTGCAGCTTATCGATCTGATCATCGTACAGGAGCACAGAAATCCTCTACTGTAAGTGATCTTTGATCTTTGGACTTTGGACTTTGGACTTTGATCTTTGATCTCAATGCTCCTGTTTCAGCAAGAATCATCAGCGATTCATCCAACAAGGTCATTCGTTCTTCAAGGTTCCGCTCACGGATGAGGATAAGGTAAGCACGATTATCGATTATCGATTTATCGATTAAATTTTAATTTCAACACCCCCGAGATAATGTGAAACTGCACTCTGGGTACGTTCTCTCGCTTTCTCTGTCCACGAGAGAGTGTTGCCAGGGCGGAGACTTTCAAATAAGCTCCGGATGTACCCTTAAGCGGTTCGGCTCAATGACTATTATTGTTCTTGATTAACATTATAATATTATTATTAATATTATCATTATTATTATTATTATTATTATTATTATTATTATTATTATTATTATTATTATTATTATATCTACGATGTTCAGAAGTACAACGTCCACAGCATCGGCATGGGCCAGGAGGTGTGGAAGGGCCTGCACACGGCAGTCAAGGCCGACTGTCCCGACTCACTCTATCTCAACGCCAACAGTAAGTTCTGATCTTTGCTCTTTGATCTTTGATCTTTGATCTTTGATCTTTGATCTCTTCAGCATCTCATTCGCTCTTCTACAAGAGACACATGAACCTGGTCGACTTCTACAGCGAGGTAACAATTATACTCAATAATCTATGAAATCAATAAATCTATTTATTTATTCCATCAATAATATATAATCAACAATAAATAATATCTTTTAAAACATAATAATCAATAATATCTTTCAGATCGTTTACGGATACGGTCCTATTCCGGAAAACTTTGACCGTCGTGACGCCGTCATCACGAGAGAGAATCTGGACAAGCTCGGTCAAATGCTCACTGGTACATCCTTCATCTCTGATCTTTAATCTTTGATCTTTGATCTCTCGCCCACCCCCAGGGGAGTGGTCGGTGTCTAGACCAAGGGCCGAAACACCGATCACGTTTATCTAGGCTTTTACAAAACTATTAGACTATCTTAATAATAATTTAACAAATTTGAATTATTGAATATTTGATCTTTCTCCAGGAACGAAGGTGGCCATCCTGAGACACGACGGCACCTTTGCCTTCAAGAAGTTTGACCGATTCTCCAATGGACCGGCCATCTCACAGACCTTCAATTATGTACGATATTATTACTTGATTTAAAAAATATTTAAATATTTAAAATAAATGTTTTTAATCCCCATGTTCTGGTAATGTTATATTATTAAAGGCACAGCCCGAGCTAATTTGAAACTCTCCGCTCTGACCATTATCTTTGTCTACGAGAGAGAGTATGGTCAGAGCGGGGCGTCAAATTAGCTCGGGGTATGACTGACGACTTAATAGAACACCTCTGCACGCTTCTTTTTGATGTACTTTAAATCATAAATCACATTATTAAATTATTATTATTATTATTAAAATATTGATTTTTATATTTTCGAAATCCCTGATTCAGGAAGGAAACAACATAACGGTCGCCGAGTATTTCCTCCAGAAATACAATCATCGACTCGAATCGCCGCACCTGGCGTGCCTCTCGGTGAGTGAGCAGTCCGCAATCATTGACTTTATCGGACCAGAAAAATCGATAATCGATTGATGTTCAGTTCTACAACAAGATCAAGCGATCGTCCTCGTATTTCCCGATGGAAATGTGCTTCACCGGAGAGGAGCCTATGAAGTACAAGGGTCGAATGACGGAGAAACAGTTGAACGCCTTCATTAAGGTATACAGTCAGAGTTAAATTTAACTCCCTGAGTTAATTTAACACCCCGAGCTAATTTTAGCACCCCGATTTCGTTTTTACAGAAGTACACTATCTTGTTGTAAAAGAATTAGTGAAATTGTTACTGGAGCAAAAAAATATTTAAAGGGAGTGTGACCTCTCTCAATGGTCTCTTCATCGCGTCCAATATTTCTCTATTCTCTAGCAACCAGAGAGCGTAGAATGTTGAAGAGACCGTTGACAAAAGTGTCAGTCCCTTTAAAATTGATGATGAATGAAAACCACATCCTCTATTCAGGCCGTTGGATCGAAACCCCTCGAGAAGAAGGCAGACATCGATCGATTCACTGCCACGGGAGGTGACTACCTCGGCGCATCAGAAGTCATGGACGTCAGTTGATCTTTGATCTCTGATCTTTGATCTTTGATCTTTGGTCTTAATCTATCGCTGTGTTCAGGCCTTCGGTATATCTATGGAGCGTAAGATGTTGGAGATTGAACAGGCAACAATCCTACCGTATCCCTGCATCGAATGGGTACTGTAATTTTGATTATTTTAAATTAAATTATTAATTTAATTTAAATTAAATTAAATTATTTTAATCAATTTCAGAGAGGCAATGAGATCACCGATATTGACTCCAAAACTGGAGAATACTCAGTGCTTGAGGGCGAAAGGAAACCCAGAACACCTCTTCAGGTACTTTGATCTTTGATCTTTTCACATTTTACAATATTTTCTAAGATGTTTTAAAAAAAGATGAAGGTAAAATGTAGAATTATCCGTTGTTCAAGGCACACAAAGTCCTGCGGGAGATCTGTGTTATTATAGACGAAGAATCAATAATCAATAATCGAAAAATCGATAATCAGAGAGGGTTTTAGCTACCGGAGAAGAAGATTTCTGTTATCATAGAGAAAATCAATAATCAATCATCTTTAGCTACCGGAGAAGAAGATTTTCCCTGTGGTCCTGTTCGATCAGACGATCGCCAATGGTAGACCAGAGGTGCAGGCTGATCTGAAGCGGAAGTACGAGTTCCTTATGGGAACTCTGGTTAGATTTGGAGTTAATGTGAGTGATTTTTAAAATTAAATTAATTAATAAATATTTAAAAATTTAATTTAAGGTTGAAGAGGTGTATGAGCTGCACGAGAGTGTGTTCTACAGAGGTCGCGATGCCAATGTGAATGAATTCGATAAATGCATCAAATTCTACAAGGAGAAGGTGAGAATACGAGCGAAGCAAGCCTTGAAACACAGTGTTGAGGTAGATGGAGAGATCTTAGAGGTAGAGGGAGAGATCTTAAAGGTAGAGGGAGAGATCTTAGAGATAGAGGGAGAGATCTTAGAGGTAGAGGGAGAGATCTTAGAGGTAGAGCACAGTGTTCTGTTGAAAGTTTTGATTTTTCTTTGACAGCCAGACAAGCGAGAGAGCATTAATTTTGAGAGAGTATCTATTTTAAGTAATAATAATAATCATAAATTTATTATTATTATTATTATTATTATTATTATTATTATTATTATTATTATTATTATTATTATTATTATTATTATTATTATTATTATTATTATTATTTTAAGCGGGATACTCAGTTTTGCTGTGATAGAGTGATGCATACATATTGTATTGGAAATCAAACGTTGTCTAGTTAGAAGCGAAAAAGGGGATGGCGTCTTTCAATATTTCACCATTCAATATTTCAATCATACTATTTATCAGGGCTGTGCGAAAAAAAAATTTCGAAAAAATTCGAAAAACGAAATTTTTCGGAAATAAAAGTCGAAAAAATCGAAAAATTTCGAAAAAATCGTAAAATGTTGTATAAGAATTTCTAAATGCAATTTCTTTTAATTTCTCGCGACTTTCTTGGCTTGCACGAGTCCCAGTTACTATATCAAGCTAAAGAATACTATCCAAAGTGTCTTTTTGAGAGAATTTGGATTATTCTATGGTAGTTCAGTTAGACAACCTATCTCTTAGAGAATTTGCCAGACAAATTAATACAATTACAGTTGCAAAAAATGATTAAATTATTACAAACGTTACCTGGAATACAACTACAGAACTTTCAAATAATACCGAATTGACAAAATATTCAATTTTAAGTGCTATTTTCAGTTCTCTTTTTTTCGATTTTTCGAGAGAGATTCGAAAAACTTTTCGTCGAATAAATTGTTCGAAAAAAGTCGAAAAATCGAAAAATTCGAAAAATCGAAAAACGAAAAATGCACAGCCCTGCTATTTATAATATCTCATAATATTATTATATTATTACAATATTTCATTTTTTATAATTTGTATATCGGAGATACTGAATGTGTCATCACTATTAAAGGTGTATTTTAAAAAAAAAAGCACATACCAAGCTAATATTACTCTCCTCATTGACAATCTCACCTCCTTTGTCTACGAGAGAGTGTGGCCAGAGCGGAGAGTAAAATTAGCTCCGGTGTGGCTTTACATAAAATGTCAAGTGTATAAATACATTAATAAAATGTTTTTTTAAGCTCGAGAGTAAGAGAGACTCGAGAGAGAGAGTCGAGGATAAATAAACAAATAAATAAAATGTATTTTCTAAGCTCGAGGCGGCGGGTATGTCGGGCACTCATCGTCTGCTCTTCCTCTTCGTATTCACTCGTCGTCATGAAGGAGCTTACGGTGGGTCAAACTAATGAGGAGGATATTAGAGATTTCGCGAGTTCTTATGCGAAATTTATCGAGGAATTCGGCCGTGATACTGAGGACTTGTGAAAAATTATCATTTTTTTATTAATTAACTAATTTATTAATTAACTAATTCGGTTTGTACCGCGTAAGTGGTTGACATTCGATGAATCTTAACCGTCTTTGTAGTGACACAGCGTTTCTTTACCACAGTGAGAGCGCGCATTGAAATTTTGGCAAAATGCCAAAAAAATTACGGTATGACTGCACCGTGGTGTGGCTCTCGTCGTCTGCGTCTCTCACTTTTGCGTGCTCTCTCTCTCTTTTTCGCTCTACCTTTTTCTCTGTTACACCATGAGCGTTCTCGAAACGCAGTGTAGTGAAAACTAAACTCAATTTGCAATTGACATTGCGTAATGATGTATGAAATCATTTGCAGCCACGATCAAGACTCTCTGTGACATCAAGTACGGTGTGCTGTCGCAGTGCATCGTCAAGAACACCTTTGACGTAATTATTTTATTTAATTATTTAATTATATTTAAATTTTATTGATTTATTTAAATTAATAACCTGATTTCAGAAGCTGTCCGGCAATCAGGTGACCAATGAGAGCTCGCTGAATCTGTTCAAGAAGATTCTGGCCAAGTGCGGCGGAGTATTCTGCAAGCTCGATGGGCAGAAGTACAAGAAGTATGTTTGGCGTAGTCTTAGTCACTTTTATTGAGCTCAAAAACTGGAAAAAAAGGCTAAAGGAGAGAATACTCTTACAGTACCACTGATCCAGCCTTAAAGGCACACCCCAAGCTAATTTGAAACTCGCCTCTCTGGCATGCTCTCTCTCGCTTTATTTATCTACGAGAGCTTGCCAGAGCGGAGAGTAAAATTATCACGGGGTGTTCAAATTAACTCTGGGGGTTAAAATTTCACTACACCTTTAAAAAAACTCATTTACAGTGTCCAGAAGCTGTGCAATCCCGAGGACCCCACTCTCGTCTTGGGCATAGACGTCTCACACCCTTCCAGCGAAGAACGCAAATCCGCTCTGGTACGATATCTTTGATCTACCGTATCCCCTTGGGATCAATCGATAATCCTTTGATCTACCGTATCCCTGAGATCAATCAATAATTGTACTTTTCCAAAACTTATCTCTAAAATTCAGGAGAAGCAGGCGAGAAGTAATCCCGCCAATGACCGAAGGAACAAGCAGTAAGAGATATTATTGATTTTAAAGGGAGCGTTACCTCTCTCAATGGTCTCTACATTGTGCACACAATTTCACTTCTCCCTAACAACGAGAAACCATTGCACGCCAAGAGACCATTGAGAGAGGTTACGCTCCCTTTAAGGAATTTTATCGATTAATCTATCTCTTGCTTTATCATATCAATGTGTCTCTCGATTAATCTAGTGATATCTTGATTTATCGATTATCGATTATCGATTTATCGATTGATTCTTGCAGGAACCGTGGCCAGCACGAGCAGCTGCCCTCCGCTCGCCCGCAGGCAGCCTCGCTCTTCGAGGGCTTCTCGTTCTACGATTGCCCGCGCTCAGTGGTTTCCGTAGTGGGAAACATCGACTTCGCCTGCACCAAGTACGGTAGACACACAATCGCTAGCGATCGAGTTTCATTGATTAGACTATTTCATGCTTAATCATTTTCGCAGCTCAATGGGTCTTTCGATTCATCTAGTGATATCTTGATTTATTGATATATCGATTTATTGATTTATTGACTGACTTTTTTTTCAAATTTTAAACACTTCCAGGTATGCAGTGTCCTCTCGTGTGCAGCGTCTCGGACAGGAAGAGACCGTGAACATGGATGATCTGTTCTCGAAGCGAATCCTGGACTTCCACGCCGTAAGTTGTTCTTTGATCTTTGATCTCTACCATAGTTGATCTTTGATCTCTACCGTAGTTGATCTTTGATCTCTACCGTAGTTGATCTTTGATCTCTACCATAGTTGATCTTTGATCTCTTCCATAGTTGATCTTTGATCTCTTCCATAGTTGATCTTTGATCTCTACCGTAATCCATCCACTTGCAGCACACTGAGAAGATGCCCAAGCACGTGATCGTCTACCGAGATGGCATCTCCGATTCCATGTTCGCCAAGGCGTGCTACGAGGAGTGCCAGTCGCTCGAACGAGCGCTCGAGAAGGTAGAGACCTTAGTCTCCGCTTTAAGATGACCTTAGCGACCTTAACTTAGTGACCTTAGATGTCCTTAGTGACCTTAAGTACTAAGTCTCTTACTGACCTTAGATGGCCTTAGTGACCTTAACGCTAAGTACTAAGTCAATGATTGCAGAACGGCCTCGCGAAAGACACCGTGACCATCACATACATTGTTGCGAAGAAGCGCCACCACACCCGATTCTTCGTCAAGAATCCGGAAGACTCGCTCTTGTAAGTCCTTTGATCTTTGATCTTTGATTTTTTCGTTTCAAGCTTTACTATGTTCCAATAGGACTGTTCAATGAATTTAGTTCATTGATCTTTGATCTTTGTCCCTAAATTGATCTTTGATCTTTGTTCAGCAAGAATGGAGAGCCCGGCAACAACACGCCTCCAGGTCTGCTCGTTGAGGACAAGATCGTCTCTCGCACTCATTTCGACTTCTTCCTACAGAGCCACAACGGCACAATTGTAAGTGTCATTGATTTATTTAATTATTTAAATTTATTAAATTTAGCATTTATATAATTCAGGGCACGGTCTCGCCCACGCACTACACGGTGCTCCGCGATGATTGGATGCCCAGTCCGTCCTTCTGGCAGGTAATGCAATTTTTAGTAAAGAATAATAATAATAATAATAATAATAATAATAATAATAATAATAATAATAATAATAATAATAATAATAATAATAATAATAATAATAATAATAATAATAATAATAATAATAATAATAATAATAATAATAATAATAATAATAATAATAATAATAATAATAATAATAATAATAATAATAATAATAATAATAATAATAATAATAATAATAATAATAATAATAATAAATCAATAATATAAATCGTAATCACGGCACAGCGTTTGGTTGATATCAACAACATCAACAACATTTTTTCTTTATGGATTTTCAAAACATAATATTAATAATAATAATAATAATAATAATAATAATAATAATAATAATAATAATAATAATAATAATAATAATATTAATATTAATATTAATATTAATTCTAGACGGCGGTGTTCGCTCATTGTTTCCTCAATGCCCGTTGCACTCGTCCTCTCTCCATCACCGTACCTCTTCACTATGCCCATCTGGCTGCCAAGAGAGCCAAGCTCCACTTCGACTTCTTCAAGAGGTAGGCTCTTAAGGCACGCTGACATAGCTCTCAAGTCATGCTGACTAAGCTCTTAAGTCACGTTTATTTATCACTAATTGTAAGTACTTAACGCGTTCATTTCAGCTTCCCTCCTGATGAATACTGCAAATCAACAGAAGATCTGGTTAGAGAAGTGAGTAAAGTTTTTTATCTTTAAAACGTTTATCTTAAGTCTTAAGGCCTTTTCTTAAATTATTAAGGCTTAAGGTCTTTACTTAAATTATTAAGGCTTATTGCCTATACTTAAAATATTAATCACTAATATCTTATTTTCAGTCGATCGAGACGGAGGCGATCACTAACCACGCCCAACTGGCCGAGATCAACTCGATGTACTTCATGTAATGAACCATCATCGGCCAGAAGAATTTATCGATTTATTGATTGAAGTTTTTGATTGATTATATATTTATCGACTTATTGATTGATTGGTCGATCAATTTATTGTATATATTAGCATAATTAGTACTTTCATAAACTCAACGCACCATATTTAATTTGTCCGTAACTACCGTATCCTCTTCCGTACACGATAGAACTCCTACCGTACTCCCACTATTCAATTCTGACTACCGTACCCTGTTCCTTACCGTATTCTGCCTTTTTGCATTCCCTTCGATTGACATCAATACTCACTACTCATTTCTCATAGTAACATAATCTCATTATTTACATTGCCCTATATTGTTATACAGCCGTTTCAGATTTATTGCAATGTATTTTTTTTAAATTTTTGTCTAACAACCCAATTCTCTTTTCATTCACTCTAAATCTTTGTTACAGTTCAAAACCTTGTCACATTTTCACATGCTCTTATGCTCCTTTCAAAAGTCCAGAAAGAAAAGAAAAAGGAGAGAAAGTACGCGCAATGAGGAGAGTTTTCTCTGATTTTATCGTGACTTTTGAACGATACCTCACTTACTCCAATCTGCAATATGATAATCACTTCCAATATTAATATTATTTTCTATTCCTATATTGCCTCCATTATGATTGTATCGTCACTTATGCTGTTCACCGAAATATACGTACGGTATACTCTCCCCCCCCCTAATAAACTCTACTATACCCCGATGTAAAGTCAGTTAATGCAAATTACAATTCAAACAACTATAAACAAGGACTAGTGGAGCCATCTCACAGATCCGGTGGCCCAGAGCGGGTCCGGGTCTACCGCATAGTTGGTCTAGATAACGGGGCCTAGATATATTTTTTAAATGTAATTTAAAGAGTAACAATACAACTCAAAAAAATACAAGTCAGAATTTCGCCCAACTCTGACAACGAAAGAATAATCGATCAATAAGCCATAATCCGTCAATATGCCATAATCTATCAATAAGTGAGAGAGCATGGCAGTCTAAGAGAGCACGCACAAGAGAGTACTCTGACCCTCTTCCCACTCTTTTCCCATTGCCCTAGGTAGATCACTGAGACGCCTCTATCGATTGACCGCCTTCCTTGGGTACTCTTATCTCATCCTTTTCTCTTTCGCTTTTTTCCTCTCTAGTTGTTGTTTGAACTTCACACTGTTGATCTTTGATCTTCTATATTTAGTCAGGTAGATGTTGATCTTCTTCGTGCTCCTGGCACTGAGTAGTGGTACATTGGCGATCGATGCGACTACAGAACCTACAACGACGACCACGCCATCGAGGTATGAATCAGCTTGTCTTTTCTTCAACAAAAGTTCCTCAAAGGACATCGTTTGCTTTGCTCATAGTCTCCTTATCTTTTCTTTTATGTTTGTTCACAGTCATGAAACAGTTTGTCTTCTTTCTCTGTCACTGATTGTATCAACCTGTATCAACTATGTTTCAAGGAGTTGACCCAGCTATGAATAGATATCACTCGTCAGAATCAATCTGTTCTGTTATTCTGATCGACATAGAACCCTGTGCACATCTTGCTGTATCAATAACAAAACTTTTCCGATTATATTAATTTTGTTCCTTGCACTGTTTTCAAATATCGATTACCACCTCATTACAGTATCCCAGCATCTACCGTAACCCCATCTCCGGCGGGACTCGAGCCCATTCCATTCCTGGCTCAGCTCGCTCGGTCACTGCCCACGTTCCGCTCATCCGATGACCCGTCCCACTCTCAAGAGGCTGTGCGCGCCATTGAGGTACGCGTCTTGGCATGTCAAGGGTTACTGTAGCCCTCAGGTTACTGTAGCCATGTCTCTTTTCCGTTCAGGAGTTCACCGGTCCTCTGGTGCGATTCGCGACGGGCGGCCAGCCAGTGGCAGCTGATGTCGAGCAGTTGATCGACAGTATTCCACGGCTGGCCAAGAGCGCCAGCGCACTCAAGGTACGGTATTAGCGGGTTACCGTAGGTTACGGTAGTAAACTTCCCTTCAAGAACCTTGGATTATTGATTGATTCAGGTGGATTCCAATCAGGAATCGATCGCCTCAGTCGATATCAGCGCCCTGCCACCGGCCGTGGTCGCTCATGTTCTCAACGGAGGAGAGATCCCTGGTAGAACCTAGGGTTACTGTATTTTTTGATTTTGAGTCTGGACTACTGTAGATAGTTCACTGATAGTAGATGGTGGTTATTCGGTTGAGATATGCAAGTACGTTATTAGCGAAGATCAAAGATTAGAGATCAATGATCAGAGATTAAAGTTCAAAGATCAATCGTTTTCAGGCATCGATCGAGCTCAACTAGATCAACTCGTCAATGCTCAATTGAAGAGAATGGCCGAAGCGGCTGGAAAGGCTTTGAAGGGAGAAACTATTGAGGATCAGGATAAGGTACGCGGTTCTGGTCTTGGATTTTCCAACACGGTTAACCAAACGGATTGGGTTTACCAACATGGTAAACCAATGGGTTTTCCAATCTGGTTAACCATAGTTATTTAGGTGCTCCCTCCTCTCGCTAAGCTGCCAACCGAGATCATAATGTCATCGATCCAAGGAAAGCCCCTGCCTGGTCTGAATGCCACGGAGACTGCGCTCATCAGGGAATACTATACCAAACAGGTTTGCAGTGTGGTAGCAAAATATTGTAGTTTGTAGTTTGATCTCGATTCACAATATTCCGTCTCATGTTATTTTTCTCTGAAAGCCAGATCGCTGAAAGATTATTCCAAACGAGAGAGTCATGTGGTCAATCAATATTCGGAGATATGCATTACCAATATAGCATGTAGATCATGTAATCAATCGATAATTGATCGATAATTTCAGCTTCCCCTTGGTCTGAAAGAGGGCGACGAAACGCCCACATCGTCCCTGCCCGAATCGTTGGCAGCCATCGGGGCCGTACTGAAGATGCTCCCGCCCGGATACGATATCTCGCGTATTCCTCCGCAGGTTATCGATTGATTGGACATTTTATTGATTGACTTAGACTTGTAATTGATTGATGTTGATATGCTACTGACTGATTTTGTCATGCTTTTGATTATTGATTGATTTGACTCACATATAATACCGTAATCTCAATATGATACCGTAATCTTGTGTCAGATTCTCGAATCGATATCCCGCGGCGAAGTGCCTGATCTGACTCTGCTGCCACAGGATCTGCAAGACCACATCGCGAGCAAGGCCTCGCATACTGTACACGACTTTGTCCGATCTGTATGGCACTTTAACAGATTATTGATTGATGGTGTGATCTTTGATCCTTGATCTTTCAGGTGAATTCGTCTGTGAGTGAGCTGGTTAAGCGATTGTCGCCACACGAAGTCGAAGAGAAGGCGTCGTATGACATTGCCAAAGTGACCCATGAGGTCATCGATGATGAGGTTGGTCATATTTTGTGAATGGACGAGTATTTTGAATGATCGGGCTTGGACACCTAGCAAAAGATCAAAGATCATTTGGCTAATGAATGAATTTGATGATCCAACTTCTGGCAATATGATTATCGATTTAACGACATTTTATTGATTTTATCGATCGCTTTCAGGCAGTTCGCGATCACACCTACCGTATGCGTCTGTACACTCTCATCTGGTTGGCCATCGTACTCGTCATTTCAACGATCGTCATTTCTTGTATCCTGTACAGAAAGTATGGTAGCGCCGGGCGCAAGGTACTGTATCTCGATTGTATCGATTGATTGCTAAGAATATCTATTTCAGCCCAATCCAGCCGCCCGTACGCCTCTGCCTCGTGACGAACAACTCGTCTCGCCCCAGAATACGGTAGCCCCGATTACCGTACCCCCTCCGGTCTTCACCTCGTCACCAGTCGGTACCGAATCGGATACGGTAGCCCGCCGACGGGTCCGCTCGCCAGAGTTGCAACTGGAGACGACTCTGCAATCGGAGATTCCTGACGACGAATAATCAATAAGTTGTCATATCGATCGATTGTATACAGTATACCCTGCGAATCTATCATCTATCCCAATTTGCTGCCATATTCAATTCGTTTTATCTGAAAAGTTCTAATGCTAAGTATTTCTTTCTAACTCTTTCACCTCGCATAATACTAATTTAACGGTGCACTTTCATTTCCTTTTTTTTTGCTAATCAATCGTATTTTATCAGAGGACAGATGAATATATTATGCAAATCCTTGTAATGTGTGAAATGTGTATATGAAATGTTCTTTCTAACGCACAGAAATCATCATTTTAGCACTTTTTATGATGTTCTTTTAAATACAATTCGCCGATGATGCAGTTTTGTTAAATCATGATAGTAGGCAAGTTCAGGTAATGGTACATCAATTAGAATGGGCTCTGAGTGAAGTAGGTTTAAGCATTAATTGGTCAAAAACTTTTGAGATGGAATCATCATGGTACAGTTTGACTACCGTAGTTGAATGTACAGTATAAATGACAACGGTAGTATAAGGTGTTTGATGATATTACGGCCTACAGTTTCAAAAGTCAGTCTCAAATTTAGGCCTCAGAACGGCTTTTTTCTTGTGCATCAAGACAACTTTGGTGGGCACGCGAACCGGAGTTTGGCCATAGACATTATCAGAGGAGGAGTCACTGCGACACTCGGGAACGATCCGCGATATTTTGAACGTTGAAACAATCACACATCTTCACGATCTTGGACGCCCTCGTTGCGGCCACGCACAGATCCGATTTGAAACTAGGCTTTGTCGTCTTGATGCCTTCGATGTATTGTGTGAGATCCGTGACTTGGATTGAGCACAAATGCTCCTGCAACGAGAAAAATGAAAAGTGAAGATAGAGTGCATACAGAAAAATAAGCACTTCTTCTGTTTCTGGCCTGATTGATTGAATGATGAAATGAGAGATCTTTCTCCTCTTTTCCCATATTCTCTCATCCTAATCCAATTTCATTTCCATATCAGAAACCGAAGATGTTCCGGGGGAAAAAGCCTACTCCACAGCACGCACGACCTGTGAAGCGCTATATTTAACACATTTTGCTACTTTTAACACAGAACGAGTGTTAAAGGGATAGTGAGCTCTCTCAATGGTCTCTTCATTGCGCACACTATTTCTCTATTCTCTAACAACGAGAGAGCGTAGACCGTTAAAGAGACCGTTGACAAAGGTTTCGGTCCCTTTAAATACACTTCACAGGTCGCGCGTGCTGTGGAGTAGGATTATTTTTCTGTGCGTGACTACTTGTATTGCCAAAGGGTCATGACGGACCTCCATTTTTACGAAATAACCGTCCACTTCGTTGCAGAACCAAAGTTGTTGCTGAAAGTGATCAAATTATTAAATAAGATCGGAACCAGAACCGGAACCGAGAATTGAAAGAACCGGGATGTTACCTTTAGTTCGGCATTCTTCGGTATTCTTCTGCTTTTGTCATCAGAATCGAACAATTTGCACAAACACCTCTGTAATAAAATTATTAGAAATCGTAAACCACTCACAAAATTCCGAGATGTTCCCTTCTAAGAAATTGACTTAGAACATTTTTTACTTATAAACAGGATTTTTAACAGATACTTCTTATAATAAAGAAAATGAAAAGTAAGAAATTAGAAATTTAAGTCTGTCTGACAGCAGGCTAAAATGGGCACTAGGTCGAATGAGAACCGATGAATAATAACCGACTGGATGATAACCATTTGCATATTTTGTCTATTCATTAGCGCTTGTCTCTCATATGCAAATGGTTATCATCCAGCCAGTAGCATTCATCGGTTCTCATTCGACCTAGTGCCCTAAAATGGATTACGGTAATATCGGACGTCGCGCTGCTCTTGCCAGTAACGTTTACTGCTACATTGCACATGCAAATCTGCCTCTGAAAATATCCAAAGATCAGAATAAAGATCAAAGATCAAAGATGACTCACCGTCCCATTTGCGAATGTTGTCGTGGCCCACGTCACATTAACGCTGTGTTCAGATATTTGAGGCGAGTTGGTTTGGTCTATGGAAGCGACGCTAATTACGAGAGCCAATAGGAGAATTGTGGTGAGCATGAGCAGTCGCATCTTAAAGCGACATTTGACATTGACATTGACATTGAACAACTTTATCAGCTAATGGGTGTTACGTAGCTGGGTTGCCATGAAATTTCTCCATTCCGAACGATTGTGCCTCGCAATTTGCATGAATTGAGGACCAGCAGCCTTCACGAAATCGTCCCTCCATCTCTTGACTGGGCGTCCCTGTTTCCTCTTGCAACTGGGGGTCCAATTGAGCACACTCAGCGACCATCGATCATGTCGCAGTCTCGAGAGCCTCTCTACCCACAACCACCTCCTTAAAGCGACACCCCAAGATAATTTGAAACTCTCCGCTCTGGCTCACTCTCTCGCTTTCTTTGTATATGAGAGAGTGTGGCCAGAGCGGAGAGTAAAATTAGCTTAGGGTGTCGCATCTTAAAATAAAATAAATACAATATCGATAATAGTCATAAGTATTGTATGCTGCGATCAAGTAATCGCAGCCTTCTTTCTTACCTCCTGACTTTACCATATTTTTCAATAATTTAATTATGAATCTGAAAATACTCTCCGAGGTCAGATAAATTTAATATTATTATTATTATTATTAATGTCTAAATAGGAACAAGGTAACACGAGTAAAAGGTAGGTACCAGACGTAAAAAGATTGATAATAGAAGGTTCTTGGCAGCGGAACCCTAAACAATTAGAGTGAAAGTACACATACTGAAGGACAAGGCAACTAAAGAGATGATGGCCATCGATATTAAAGGTGGAGACCCGCGAATGATCATGCAAATCTCTTACATCTCGCTTATGCAAGTGTCTAGTGATATGCAAGAAGATAGGAAGACTACCCATCGCTCTCTTAGCGTAGTGGTAAAACTTCTGACTAGAAAGCGCATGGTCGCGGGTTCGAATCCTATTGCCGAACTTTCCTATTTTCAAAAAGCGCGCCTTTGCCTGAGTTTGATTGCATGATTCATTCATGATACTAGCGATCAATAAGCTGAATTAGCTTAAAATAAATAGTGTACGGTATGTAGAATAACTTTTGCTATCATTCTGCCTTCACAGTTTGTTCACGAAAATATTCGCGGGAGTCCACCTTTAACAGAGAGGGTCGAGGTCAAAGAAAGGGGTGGAGTCGGTCAAGCGAGCCCTCATTCTTATCTGATGATCTTTGCCACCGGTAACAAGAATATTATTGAAAAAGAGATTATTTATTATTATTTACTATTATTTAGATAGTTCAATAATGAAAAAATCGTAGAGAAACATGATCGGTTTTTCGGCGCTTGGTTTAGACACCGAGATAATCAGGAGGACAATTATTTTAGTAATTTTTAAACGTCAAGTGGAATACTGTAAATGGTTACGGTAGTCAACCACCATTGATCGAAAAGTTATTTTGCCGTTATTTATTTTATGCTGATTCAGTGAAAATGATTTCGTAAATTCAAAAATCAACAAAGTGGTTAGCCTTCTTTATTGATTGAAATATCTCAAGTGCAATATTCGATCATAGACAATTCTGTTCGCGATTCCTTAGGTGTGCTTGACGCGGCCACACACACGCTTGCGCGATGACACGCGCGTCACGACGCGTCAGTGGACGCGGAGCCGCGGCTTTCTGTGCCGCGGTCGTGCCGCCAGCTCTCAGCCACAGCGAGTACCGTCTGCCAATCAATGTGTCTTCCTGAATGGAAATCTACCGTAACCCCTGATACCGTATCCGTTCCGAAATCTACCGTAACCCCGGGATATACCGAACAAATTACCAAAATCTACCGTAACCCCGGGATATACCGAACAAATTACCAAAATCTACCGTAACCCCGGGATATACCGAACAAATTACCAAAATCTACCGTAACCCCTGATACGTATCCGTACCGAAATCAGCAGGAGATAGTTGTCGGTGACAGTGATATTGCCTCGGTCGAAGATCTCGGATCGAACACGGACGGGAATCTCATGGTTGTCCTTGTCCTTAATAATAATAATTTATTTATCTTTAACGATAAACAGAGAGGTGAAAGGGAAAATAAAATTATGGAATGAGGCGAAGCAAGTGAGATCGTTTCTGTATTTGCTGTCGCACCTGTCACGGGTAAATAATAAATAAATCAAACGATGATTCAAGTGGGGACCTTATCAGCATTATCGGGTCGTCGAGCACTCAGCCGAGTGTAGCCTCCCCAGGCGTCAGCGCGAATACGCGACAACACCTCCCGCTCACAGTCTCCATTGTAACTGCGAGGAAAATCATCGATTAGTAAACGTCGCCGCGGTGTGGTGCACCGCACCATCTGACATTTCTCTCACAGAATATCTATTATAAATAAACGAGAAATTATGGATTAGCAAACGTCGCCGTGGTTAGGTGCACCACACCATGTGTCACCTCTCGCTCACAATTGTAACTGTGTAGAAAATCATCGATTAGTAACTTACCTTTCACTCAAACAATTGAACAGGAACTCGTCCATGCTTGAGGATGAGACGATGCATCGGGTGTTCAGAGAGACGTAAGGATCAGATGAATACAGTTGCCATTCACCATGGAGCTATTATTGATTATTGATTTATCGATTAGATTATTGATTTATCGATTAGATTATTGATTTATCGATTAGCACCAATCTATGATTGACTATCTGCACCTGTTCGGCCATTCGGATTGGAGTAGACGCTGTACATTGTGGGGGATTGAGAACAGCACACTTTGAGGGCACACGATCTGGAGAGCATTGATCTTTGATCTTTGATCTCTGCTGGTCTTACCAATCAATGTTAGGCAGGGCATAGGCGCAGACCGCTGTCCCTTACGACGGAGTAGCTCGGCATTGGGAGGATATGGATGGCGAGAGAGAAGAAGAAGCTGAGAAAGATCAAAGATCAAAGTTCAGACTACAAAGATCAAAGATCAAACCTGCGATCCGACTAGGGCAACTGCGGGGAAGTTGGTGAGTGTGCGCACCTCAACTGTGGCGTAGCCGCATCCAGAATTGCTGAGAATTGTGAGAGCAATCAATATTTTGCATTATTATATTCACTTTCAAGCTCATCTAATTCACGGTCGCAATCAGCTCGATCGAGTTCAATCTTGCGGCAGAACCGCTCAGAACGAAAAAAAGGAGCTTTTGATAAATTTTTAAGCGGCCACTTAATTTAATGTGCAAAGTAATGAGATTGTAAAAAAGTGTTGTATGCTACGATCAAGTAATCGCAGCCTTCTTTCTTACCTCCTAGCTATATTTTCAAACATTTAATTATGAATCTTAAAATACCCTTCGAGGTCAGATAAATGTATTATAATTATAATTTTTTTTTTAAATGACTTACGTTTCGAAAATCTTGACGAATTCCGTGCCGTTTTTCATGATCGCGACCAGCTTCGCGTCCGGCTTATCGGACGCTATTGCGTAGTACACACCGTAGTCCAGTAGACTGTCGTTCTCGAGCGTCGGCCATGCCTGATATTTGACTGTGACTGACTCCCGAACAGAAAGTCTCGGGTTACTGTAGCACTGCTGCCGTACTCCGAATTCACCGCATTCTCCCATACGTCGTCGGCGGTCGCGTTGCTATTGGTCCAGAACAGATCGTCGACCGACGCCTGGAAGTTCAGAGATCAGAGATAAAAAATCAAAGATCAATTCCCACCTTTGTGAACGATTCTTCGTTGACTTTGTCGATGACAGCACAAGCTGGCAGCTTCACCTTCGTAGGGTCCATTACGCATTCATCTGCAAATGCAATGTTGATCTTTGATCCTTGATCTTTGATCTTTTGAACCCTGACCATGAGTTCCGGTATGGAAGAGTTTCTGGGGCTGCATGCAGACGGCCTTGAATGTGGTCTCCAGCACCGCCAACTCGGCATGATCAATCGATATATGGCGGGAGATCACGTAGATGCCGGCCTCCCCGCACGTTCCTGCAAGGTACGGTAGGCCGATTATTGATTGATCGGAGTGGAAAATAATTGATTTACCATTGGCTAGCCACTTGTAGCACGAGTATATGGCGCCGGTGTGGTTGTTGAAGAAGAGAAAACGCACCAACACTGAAATTTTGGCTTATTATAGAGACTGCTATTGAACAATGCACGTTATAATTGAGAAAATATTTAAAAAATAGAGTATTTCAAAATTAGCATGGTTGAAATGTGTTCGTTCACTGCTTCATATAAATGTGAAAGGTTTGTTTCTTCCCGCTCTCGAATTTTTGCAAAAAAAAAATCGGCAAAGTTGATTTGCACCGGCCGGGAATCGAACCAGCGAGGTTCGGGTCGCTAGACAAAAGCATTAGCGAATGTATGCAATGGAGAGACCGCTTTGTCAGGTACAGTATTATTTAAATAAATAATTAAATTATTTTAATAATAAAAGGTAATACAGCCAAGGTATACGAGCACTCACTCGTGCTGGACTGATTCTTCTCATTCAGATGGACCATCTCATACACCCAATCCGCCTCGCCCTTCGCATTGCTCCGCTCCCGTCCCTGCACCCCGAACACCAGCGTGTAGCAGAACGTGTCCTGGTGCGGGATCGCTCTGGAGTAAATATAATAATAATAATATTGTCCGTATAAAATGTACTTGTGTAATTGCCTTGCTACTGGCTGCTAAACAGAGAAAGAACTATCGATCAACTCCCCACTTTTTCCTCCCTTCCTTCCTCGATCGCTGATCTACGTACTATCTAACTTGTGCGCTCTCTCTAAACATAGAAACACATTGTGGCTGTGGCTGGCTACTCTCGTACCAAATAAACAAGTGTATTTTATAAGGCCAATATTTATTTATGCGTTCTCGAGAAAAGAACAGAATATAACGAATGAGATGAGAAGATGGAAACAGTAGATGATTAAAATATAGCAGCTGAAGTAGAATCACAGATATGATATCTGCAGTTCTAACAAGTAATAATTGTAAGTAATAATAATATTACAAAACAATTATTAATAATATTAATACTATTAACCTTATAATAAGTATATTTAAAATATGCAAGACTCACGCCGCTTGCTTCATTCGCATCACTGCCGTGTCCTCGGATACCTGAATGAGATCTTTGATCTTTGATCTTTGATCTTTGCGCACTTTCATAAAGTGTTAATCGGATTAAATTTTACACATCTTGAATTAATCTTATCGCTGCCAATTTGATACTCTCCGCTCTGGCCAATATCTCTTCTTTGTCTACGAGAGAGCATTGCCAGAGAGGAGAGTGTCAAATTAGCTTATTCCATTTCATTCCTTCCCAGTTTGTCCATTCTGATCGGTTGCTTCGCCTCCAATAATGGGATTCAGCATCGATGATGTAAGTCTTTCCAAAGGCACTATCCCTTTCGGAACACAGCCTGAACTGCTACTAGCTACCCTAGCTACTATTCCACTCTACTACTAGACTACTAATAAAGGATGCATTACTCTTTTTAAAGAGAACGTTCTACAAATGTCCCGTTCCAAAAGTCTCTGTTCCAAAAAACATGAGTTCCGAGTTTTCCAAAAATTCGGCTAGCGCCTTACAAACCGCTCTCTGGCAGTCTCAGGCAGTATTCGCTTTCAGAAAGCCAGCTTCCAAGATGTGGCCGATGCTACGTCCACCCATCAAACTGCAATTCTAATCTCCTGCATCATTTCGGTATTTTTAAATATTTTTTTCAAAAATAATATCGATTAATCTACAGTTATTGATCGCCTGCGGCACAGTCGCTCTCGCCCATTGGAATCTCTACAACATTCTGTTCAAGGTAGGCAGAGATCAAAGATCAAAGATCAATTATGACAGATCAAAGATCAATAATTAAAGATCAAAGACCAATTATGAAAGAGCAAATAACAATTATAAAAGATCAATGATCAACTATGAAAGATCAAAGATCAATTATGATAGATCAAAGATCAATTATGAAAGATCAAAGATCAACTATGAAGGATCAAAGATCAATAATGAAAGATCAAATTTCAATAATAAAAGATCAAAGATCAAAGAAAATAATGATTACTACACCCAGGTTATACGTCGCTTTGCAACGATGAAGGAGAAGCTGGAGATGGCTCAGGGTATTCTCGAGGAGAGAAAGTTCCCCGATGAACTGCTTGGTGAGGATTGTCAATCGATATTTCGATCGATAATTTGTAATTTAATCGATAATTTGAAATATGCTCGATAATTTGAAAGTTTCAATCGATAATTTTAAAGTTTCAATCGATAATTTGAAAAAAAATCAATCAATAATCTCAGGAATTCTGGCGAGTACGGTCAAGATCGATACGGCTGGCGACGAGGTGGTCACGCAGAGCAAAATGCTTGGATTGTAGAGAGATATTATTGATCGAATCAGTTTAAATAAAGACTGATGGCATACTGTATCTTGCGCAAACTATCGATCGATGCACAGTAATCATAAATGGGCGCCGTGCCCTCTGTACTTTTCGAAAATTGACTTTTCGAAAATTTGTGGAAGGCCCCCCTGTAAAAATGACGTTTAGGTGGAATTTTTGAAAAAAATAAGTAAAGGTCTCTGTAAAAATGACCATTTTTCGTTCACATGCCCCCCCCCTCCTGTAGAATCGAGCTCCAGGTACCCCGCCCATGTGTATGTTGTTGGTAAACCCGCCGATTTCATGTGCCTGTCAAATGTGAACATAGGCGCGCTGTTTTATGTATGATACTATGGTGTGCATTTTACACATTTATTGTTAGATACTTTATCTAGAGCAGGTATGCGGCACAGCGTTTCGAGAGCGGAATCTAGCGAGGCGACGAGAGAAAAAGAGAGACGACGCGCGCGAGAGTTCAGACAGTTAGACACACGCGACGCGACACGCGACGCATGCAAGGGCGCGGAGGAGAGAGACTCCGCCTCCCCGGCATTGATGCGCATTATGGGCATTTTGACAAAAATTCTGTTTCCTCTCTCCCCACAGGGCTGAAACGCTGTGTGCGGTCGGTCAGTGCATCTGCAGCCACGTTAGTTCAAAATGCGAGAGAGATGGGAATAGCGGGGCAATGGGGACGCCGAGGCGACTTTTGTCCAAAACGTGGTGTGCGGTTTGTATTTTCACAATCTCATGTTGTGAGACGACAGATGTGCTGCGCCGCTATTACAGAGGCTTAACTAACGTGTAGCGATATGAGATGGTTCCATGTATGACAGTTATCGGCACTACTTCAGGCCACGGAATAAGTCCAAAAGAGACCAGTCCTAGTATAAAAGTCTAGCGTAAAAAGCCCCTTTCCTTCGTGTTTATTTCATTTTTTCGTATCCTTTTTGACTGATCCGTTGTTCTGGTCCCGTGTTGCGCGGTAGTGCACAGCAGTGTTCCGCATTCGTGCAATAGTCGTGCAATTCGTGCAATCGTTGCATCATTTTCAGTCATTAGTGACATTTAGTGGTCGCTAATTTTAATGCTTTATTGAAATTTGCATTTATCTAACAAAGAAAAGCATTAAAATAGCGACTGCTAAATGTCACTGATGACTGAAAATGATGCAACGATTGCACGAATTGCACGACTAATGCACGAATGCGGAACACTAGTGCACAGTAATCTCGGCAATACTTCAGAACAAGGGGCCAGAACACCGGGTAAGTCAGGAA
>CALSFV010000317.1:160000-247500 GCA_943737045.1 Parapristionchus giblindavisi | reverse complement strand
AGTACAACAATATATTAAAAAAGTCTAAAATACACTTGTTTATTTGTTTATTTACGAGAGTAGCGGCAATGTTATAGTGTCTATGCATTCGTCTTTCTAAAGGAAACGCAGAATATTGCGAACTATAAAATCAATACGACGAACTTCAGACAGGTTTTTTACGGACAATATGGAAATGTATGACTTTGCACCTGTGGCCCCTCACACGGTGATTGCATGTTTCATTGCATGTTTGTGGGCTGAGATTTTCAAGACTCACTAATGATAGGACAATTTCTCTTTAAAAATACACTTGCTTATTTGGTACGAAAATACAGCCACAATGCTACAGTGAAAAATTTACTCGGAGTGATAAAATCAATTCGGGGTATTTTCGCCACTCATAAGGGGGTTTCTCCCCTGCGCACATACCATTCTCAGCGACATCCAAGCAACGGTACAGGATCATGCGCTGATTGTCGAGGTAGATGATCGTGGAGTTCCCTGAAACAGGGAAGATTACGGTAGGGTTACGGTAGATTACGGTAGGCGAGTTCATTGGGTCACAGACATGACTCACAGCTGATCGTATTTCGGTAGCGAGGCACGAGCTTGTACCGGTGTTCGATAGCGATCTGAAATATTGATCTCATATTATCGATTTTCTCAAAGTCATAATATCGATTACCTCTAGAGTCGAATCGTTTAGCAGCCGGACAGTGCCATTTCCCGGCCCTATGCACTCCCGGTCGCCTTTGTCTGTCTGAGCGTAGAAGGTGAGGTGCATCAGGGACTTGCTGAAATGCAACTATTTATTTATTTTATTTATTTATTTATTTATTCCATGCACTTGAACATCAGAAATTTGTTAGTGAATGCTTCATCCATCTGCGCAGATCAAGGAAATGCGTAGTAGTATTGCTAAGTGATTTTTGTTCTCATGTGTTGAACCTTGTCGGCAGAAAAGGTATACTGAGTGATCTTCATAGTGCGGATAGTATGTTGATATTGTGCTTGGTTATGCCATGGGTTATGTAAAATTACTCTCCACAGTACTCTCGCCAACAAAGAAAGCAAGAGAGTGTGGCCAGAGTCGAGAGTTTCAAATGAGATCCCTCGTGTCATTTTAGGAGGAACAAGGCATGTGTTATAATTAGAGTTCTTATTGTTAGTGAGCTCAATATTTTTCAAAAATCTCTCTCTGCCGCATAGTCACTAGGTCGGATGAGGATCGTGGAATTAGAGACTATGAGAGGGAAGCGACAAAGTATGCCAATAGTTCTGGTAAAGTCGGTTTTCATCCGACCTAGTGGCCCTATTTCTGCAGCATAATATTTCTCGGTTGGTGATAGAGAGCACTGACGGGTGAGGAAATTGTGCAAAGAGGTTATCAGAGTTAAAGTAATGAAGGAATGGTTTTTAAAATAGGCTGTGTTAGAAAAGAGACTATGTAAAGACTTAATATCTAGAGATAAAAACGATCCAGTGTTTCGGCCCTGGTCCTAGACACTGGACCGGCCTGTGTGGGGGGGCCTCGTCAGTAGGATGACACACCATATATTTTATGTGTTTAGATTACAGTTCTCAACCCGATCATTTAATGAACTCGCTTTTAAAGAATATACACTCATTGAAACCTATTTGAATCTGGACAATGCAATACAGCGCTTGGCGAGAAAAACCGAATTACTTTCAGTTTCCCTGAGTTAAACTGACAAGATATTTGCCTTATCCCCACAGACCTTTACCCATTATTCAACCTCCACGTTTGTTTTGTTGTTGTGTGTTCATCATTCTTTTACATTTATTTATCTATTATTATTTACCGTGTTTTCTTGTAAAACGCATAAATTTATTATCGTTGCCGCTTGGGATCTCATTGGATCGGAATCTCTTTTCAGATTTTTTTTAAATTGCACTAATAATAATATATTTATCGCATCTTGGAGAAGAGAGACAAGAGAGATTTTTTTTCATAAACAATTAAAATACTTATTAAAACAAGAAGTAGCGACGATATATGTGCAATTACTGGATTGCAACCTTTATAGAGTTACTAAACACTTGAGGAGAGATTGATGTGACAATAGTTCGATCTAAATTATTCTATTTTCGGAATAATTTAGATCGAACTATATATTTCAGTATATACACCATTTCTTTATATTTGATTTCACGTTTTCATCTTTCTTGTATTTGTCGCAAAAAATAATCTGTAATGCATCGTTACATTTGCCTGACGCGCC
Source organism: Parapristionchus giblindavisi (assembly GCA_943737045.1). NCBI lineage: Eukaryota > Metazoa > Nematoda > Chromadorea > Rhabditida > Diplogasteridae > Parapristionchus > Parapristionchus giblindavisi. The sequence goes on along the minus strand of CALSFV010000317.1, from coordinate 245,275 downwards.
TACGCCGTCACGTAAAAAAATGTTACATTTGGCGACGCGCGCGTCGACGTCAATTTTGGAGTGTGTTGGGTCCCAAGTGGAAAACCCTGAATGTCATCAGGGGTACGGTAAAAGGTTACGGTAGCCAACCAATATTGATCGATGGTTACGGTAACTTCCTACCGTACCCCTGATGACAATCAGGGTTTTCCCCTTGGGACCCAACACACTCCAAAATTGACGTCGACGCGCGCGTCGCCAAATGTAACGTTTTTTTACGTGACGGCGTAGGCGCGTCAGGCAAATGTAACGATGCATAAGAGATGATAAATACATATCATAGATTCGAGTAGGTATATTATATGTCTTACTCGTCCTCGGATGGAATTAGTTGAATCACCGCGCTATTGATTAGGATCTTCGGTTTGTCATTCACATCTGCCGCGAAATACCACGATCCCTGAATTTTGAACTTTGATCTTTGATCATTGAACTTTAGTCTGCTCTCTATTCTTACCTGCAGAATGTTCACCGCAACCGGACTCCAGCCTGGAGGTGGACTGCACTCGATTTCGTTCGCCTCGTTCGATTTGTCGTGACACTCGTCTGGAGATATTCATCTCGAAAGAAGTGATATGCAGGAATACTTACGAAATGTGTTCAGAAAGTTCAGTTCGGTGGGATCGATGCAGAATGCGTGCAGCACATTGTAGATCTCTCTGAAAATCATTTTTGATCTTTGATCTTTCATCTTTGATTCTTGATCTTTGATCTTTGATCTCTGACCTCAGTGTTGGCTGATCCATGTGATCCTCGTCGGACCACACGTAGACTCTGAAATTTAAAAGATATAAAATATAATATCTTATTTCATATAAAATGAGGATACTAGTTGAAGGGATGTGCTTTTTTTCAATTCCTTTTTTTTTCATTTTCAAATTTTCATTTCACTTTCAATTAAATTAAAATCTATTTTTTTAATTAAAGGGGCTGACACCTTTGTCAACGCTCTCTGCAACGCTCTACGCTCTCTCGCTGTTAGAGAACAGAGAAATAGTGTGCGCGGTGAAGAGGCCATTGAGAGAGGTAACGCTCCCTTGAAAAAAAAAAGATTCGAACCTATAAGTCTCGCAGCTGCCATCGTCCTCTTCCACGTGCAGACACTCCAGTGTGACGTACTCGTCGCCGTTCTGCCAGATAACCGAGCCAGCCACTAAAAAGGTAAAAGATAAAGGTACAACCCGTTAATCAAGGCACTCGAAGTCCTGCGTTCTCCTGTTAAGTTTATTGGATAATATTGTATTGCAGTGGCTGTATTGAGCCAGCCACTGCAATACGATTGATTATATTATCGATTGATTTTTTATCTGAATGTGATGTGATTAGAGATTCTTTTCGTTTGTCTCGGTAGTGAGCGATCCATCTCTCGTTCGTCTGTTCTTCTCTCACCGAATATACATCAACAACGTAAAAGGATCCCCTCCTAGAAGACTATAGGCAAGTCTGGAGTTGTATGCCTTCCATCAAGCAATTGCTGACGAAGTATTGAGCGAGGACTTCGTGGGTTATCTATATCTATTTTCTGAATTCTCTTTCATGATTCACTACTCGAAAAGGATCAAGTGTAGCGGCTTTGATTTTGAATAAAGTCTTCAGTAGCTGATCACAAGAAGATGAACGAAGAATTATTTAAGATAGAAATACCCCTTGTATGGGACCTCATTGTCAGCACGCCCAGACTAATCAGTCGTTTAGTGGCAACCATTCCCTCCCCTATGGTTCTGTGCTTGATAAAGGTCGATAAACTGTAACTGTAACTGTAACTGTGATGGAAATGGCCGCATCTTTCGATAACAAGGCTCAGATGGGGATGGTGAAATCACTCATGTTTTGTCTCATAAAAATAATTTTTGAACAAATATATTAGTTTTCAAAATAAACAAATATATTAGTTTTTTTTTAAATTGATCTTTGATCTTCAAGAAAGTGCGCAGATACCTATTGATTGGGTGGTAAGGTAAAAAAAGATTGAAGTTAAACAAATTTGTGTGCGAGCGACCGGAGTTTCACTTTATCCTTTATTATACAATCTGAGCTAGCGTGTATGATTCATCTAGTATTTTACTTGATATGAATAAATTGATTGATTGATTGATTGATTTTGATTGATTGATTTATAAATTTATTGATTTATTGATTGATTGATTAATTGATTAATTGAAAACAATACGGTCAGCGTCCACTGTAGATCCATTCATGAGCGGAAACTGTGTGGATATCCTGAGTCGGTTCTTGCCGTCGAACGACTGCGTCAACTTGGTCTTGAAGCACTTTCGCTGTCTGTCAAGATATCGATTGATTATCGATTGATTGATTGATTGATTATCGGTTAATTGATTGATTGATTGATTATCGATTAATTGATTGATTGATTATCGATTAATTGATTGAGTGATTGATTGTCGATTAATTGATTGATTATTGATTGATTGATTGATTATCGATTAATTAATTGATTGATTATCGATTAATTGATTGATTGATTATCGATTGATTGATTATTGATTATTGATTAATTAATTGATTGATTGATTATCGATTGATCGATTATTGATCATCGATTAATTGATTAATTGATTATCGATTGATTGATTATCGAATGATTATCGATTAGTCGACCTACCGTATCCACTCGCACTCGGCAGCCGTTTGTGAGCTGTAATGACAGGAGATATGGGCGATTTGTTCGTTGTCCAGGACCGGATCGATATAGGCGACTACGGTAAGCACGCGAGGCTCGTCCTGAATCAGGGGGATTAGTGATTTATTGATTTTTTTCAAAAGATTTATTGTTTTTTTTTTCAAAAGATTTATTGATTTTTTTCAAAAGATACATTGATTTTTTTCAAATGATTTATTGATTTTTTTAAAGGATTTATTGATTTTTTGAAAAGATTTATTTATTTTCCACAACAAGAAACTCACAAAAAGCTTGGTGATATCGACGAATCCCTTCCAATTCTCCACTTTGCATTCGACATCCACGAACGTTGAATCTTCGTCGATGAGCGCGTGCCGAAGCTTCTGATCTTCATCCACCACCTCGTCACCACACGAATCTTAAAGATCAAAGATCAAGAATCATAGATCAAAGATAAATATGCAGAAATCAAAAGCTTTCGTTTAGAAATGTTTCTGAAGGATTAAAGATCAAAAATCAAAGATCAAAGGTCAATTTGCAGAACTCAAAAGCTTTTGTTTAGAGATGTTTCTGAAAGATCAAAGATCAAGGATCAAAGACCCAAGATCAATTAGCAGAACTTAAAAGCTTTCATTTAGAGATGTTTCTTAAAGATCAAAGATCAAAGATCAATATGCAGACATCAAAAGCTGTCATTTAGAGATGTTTCTTAAAGATCAAAGATCAAAGATCAAAGATCAACTGACTATAAGTGTTGAGAGTGACCATCTCTAGCACGTCAATGCACGCATTATCTTCGATGTGTTTGGCAGATTGAAAGAGCGCCAGGGTCTGTGGATGACGAGAGTTCGACAGTATCGAGGTGAGCTCTTCGCCCTTGGTACATCTGTCAAAGATCAAAGATCAAAGATCAGCCATCAAAGATCAAAGAACAAATATCAACAATCAAGGATCAATGATCCACAATAAATGATCAAAGATCAAAGATCAATTCCCAAGAGATGAAGAAACTACAGATAAACGATGAGGAGATTAAGAGATCAAAGATCAAAGATCAAAGAACAAAGAACAATGATCAATTTTCCAAGAGAAGAAGAAACTACAGATAAACGATGAGGAGATTAAGAGATCAAAGATCAAAGATCAAAGACCAAAGACCAAAGTTCAAAGATCAAACTTGTGCTCGTTAGTGATGACTCTGCATCCGTACAGCACCATGTTCATCTCCTCGTTTTGCTCCCCAGAGAAGGTATGGAAAATGACGCGGATGAATACTGAAGATAAATCGATAAATCAATAAATCGATAAATCTTGTACATTTGTATTTTTACAGTGAATAGATGTAACATCATAAAGCACTTACAACAATTCTATCTTTACATTTCATTCACAAAATGCTATCGTGCAATAGTACTTTTAATATGCACAATGAACTAATTTTACTCTCCGCTCTGGCAACGCTCTCTCGTAAACAAAGACAGCGAGAGAACGCTAGCGATGCGCTTTTCAGATTAACTCGGGGTTTTAAAATTAGCTCGGGGTGTTAAAATTCGGTCAGACCACAGGACTCACTCTGAAATGCGGATCCAGTGGGATTTCTGACCTCCATCGAGTAGCCATCGTTGCTGCTCTGCTTCACCCATCTACCGTGCACGGTGGGCATGCATGAACCGTTTCTGGAAGGATTATTGATTTATTGATTGCAAATGTACTATTTTTAGCTTGTGTGAGCAAGAATGTCGAGCTACAAGATGTTTAAAAGAAAAGATTACAATGTTCCTTATGATGTTTCGGACGCTCTCCAGATTACGACTATTTTGTATTATAAATTATATTTTAACTAGTAGGGTGCATGTATAGGATTTTAAAATAAATAAATAAATACATTGAATGATATTCTTCCATGACGAGATCGGATCCATCAGCTATCAGTCGAATGAGCGACGAATTTATGCCCTGTAAATCAATGATTATCGATTTATTGATTAATTAATGGGCAAGATATTGCCTTTGGCAGATAATCCACTGCCGGTCCCTTCCGAGCGATGACAAACCACGAACCATTTAGCTGAAAGTAATTTCATGCATTTAAAATCATATTTTACACATCTGAAAATAAAAAGTGAGCTGAAGTATTTGAGCAGTTTCCAGAGATCAAAGATCATTTCCGTCTACATACATCGACCAGATCTACACTATTCCAGTTCCAGCTACAAAGTTTCGATTTACACTCGCAGAAAATAGCCTAGATCATGTCAATTTAAAAATTGTTTTTTTTATTTATTGTAATTTATTATTATTTATTTATTTATTATTAATAATTAATTGTAAGCTCAATTTAAGGGTTTGGGGTACATGACCTAGGCTATTTTTGTGGATGTACAGTTGTTCTTCTCCATTTTTTTTACAGTAACCCGACTCACATGGTAGGTCGACAGATCGGGCACAGAGCTGATATTGGAGATGCAGTTTGCATCGGTGAGTGTTGGGCGTTGGTTGAATGACGATAGAAGGGTGATGGCCGCCGCGGCGACGATGAACCGGAGATGGGCGAACATTGTTGGTTCACTTGCAGTGGGACATTATCGGCTGAATGACGAACCAATCATGATGAACCGTAGTAAAATCGAAGAATAAAATATAGTTATCTTCATTTTGATATGCGGCCGTTTGTGTAAGAGTCGGGCAAATCTGGGAGAGGGTTGGCACAGGCCAAAAATTTTGATACCCTCAAAACTTGTGTATAGGGGTTATCGACCATACTGATGAACATAGACATAGTCATTTTTGCTCCAGTGGTACCGCAACGCCTGGGCGGGATTACGGTAAGATCACTTTTCAGGCCATTCTCGGTCCATGGTAGAGCTAGAGGTATGAAAATTGGGCTCCTAGGACAGAATTCGATGGCGATCATGGCTGTCTACTTCATTCGTTTTGAAAATTTTCCAAAAGGTCGATTATTGGAAATTTTGATGGAGACGTTTGCGCCCCAGACGAGTATATGACAGTTCGAACCGGCGTGATGAGAGGATCACAACGATGCGAAAGAGGTAAACAAGAAGACTCTCTCAATTCCGCGCGCTCTCTCGCACTCTCGAGAGAGCGCGGCGAAATGAGAGAGTGCCGAGAGAGCGCGCGGAATAGAGAGACGCAGACAACTCCTCGTGATTTTGCAGATCACTATATCGAGGCAATATTAGCGGTGCAACGGAGATATGGGCTCATAATACATCGTTGTGATCCTCTCATCACGCCGGTTCGAACTGTCATATACTCGTCTGGGGCGCAAACGTCTCCATCAAAATTTCCAATAATCGACTTTTTGAAAAACTTTCAAAACTAATGATGTAGACAGCCATCATCGCCATCGAATTCTGTCCTAGGAGCCCAATTTTCATACCTCTAGCTCTACCATGGACCGAGAATGGTCTGAAAACGTGATCTTACCGTAATCCCGCCCAGGCGTTGCGGGACCACTGGAGCCATAATGACTATACCTATCTTCATCAGCATGGTCGATAACCCCTATACACAAGTTTTGAGGGTATCAAAATTTTTGGCCTGTGCCAACCCTTGTTCGACTCTCACACAATCGGCCTCATATATAGATGATTTAGATTCTATGGAAGACCAGTGAGGCAATGAAGGATAGTAGAATGAAATATCGTACATATAAACTTAGTACATAGTTATTGACACAAGGAGGAAGTCGATATATGGAGCAAAGTGAGCATACAGAAGCACAGGCTGCATGACAATTCAAAAAAATTGGATGATCTTGCAGTACAATATCAACGAAACTCACGCCGGGCATGATGTCATCGTAATAGAAAAAACGATTACGACGATTATCGATTACGATTTCAATAGTCGATTACAAATCAATAAATTATAAAGAGCTGTTTTTTTGCAAAATTCCCTACAAGTATTGTCAAATAAAAAAGAAGCACAGGTAACTAGAATACGTGAGACATGAAACCACCCAGATGCGACTAATTCCTAACGCCATTAGTCATGAAAGGAAATATGATTTTATTTATTTATTTCATCAAATGTAATGAGAAGGAATGGTATGTATAAGGGTAGAAAATGGATTCCCATAGCATAAGCATAGATGATAAATGCAAAATCAATAGAAATATCACACAGAGAGAGAAAAAACGATTATCGGTTGCAAATCAATTTATTATCAACTAGCCCGTCTAAAGATGAAGAATCAGGAGAATCAATACAATATTATGTTATTTTCTTTTTTTGAATTACAAAAAGTCTCGTTGCGCCTCGGGCGTAGATAAAATAAATTAAATTAAGATCTATTATGGCAAATTTTCTTCAGATATTGCAAAATTTTAAAAAAATCACAGAAAACTAAAAAAAGTGAGACATGAAACCACCAATATTCGACAAATTCCTCACTCCCACTCCCTCACTCATTCCTTATGAAAGGCAATACTATTTTATTTATTTATTCCATCAAATATAATTAGACGGAGTGATATGTATGAAGGTAAAAAAAGGGAAAGAAGGATTTCCTTCACATAAGCATAGCTGATAAACGCAAAAATTAGGGACCGTATCGTGAACATTACGAAAGTGCAGTAAAATTATATTTGTATCATTTTTCAACGTAATCGATGATGCCGATTCTAATGGGAAACAAGAAAAAACTCAAAAATAAAATATAAGGATAGAAAACGGTGCTTAATTAATATTCGCTTATGTTAAGAAAACTACAGTATGCCACCCTTGCAGTTGTGTCATGCGCTGGGTCACGATATATATTTATTCTTTGCGGCAAAATGAATATAACACTTTACAGGTCTTGGGTGCTGTGGAGTTACACCTCTTTTCACTGTGTGTTCTGACAAATATTTATCTTTCAATTATTGTCAAAGAAAAACAAGCACAGGCAACTAGAATACGTGAGACATGAAATCACCAAGATTCGACAAATTCCTAACCCAATTTATTTATTTATTTGATATACCCGTGACAGGTGCGACAGCTAATACAGAAACGATGAGAAAAATAATTATAATAATGATATAAAGGACTTGGGGGAAGGCAATTTATAATATTAAACCCCATTTAGTCAGGTAAGGCAATATAACAAATACAAAATCAATTTCCGAGATAGCTCGACAGATGACCTGAGGGCACGATATAATCAATGACTCGTGTTCTACCCACGTCAGATTCTACGATGACAATTGATTGATTGATTGACGAGAGGACAGATGATCGGGGACTTCATAAACAACATAGATACTAAAGGCTCACCGCATCTCTACGCACTGGCCACACTCTCTCGTTGTCTATGTCTACGAGACAGCGTTGCGAGAGTGAAGAGCTTGAGAATACATTAATTATTTTCACAATAAGACGAAATCAATTTACTATGTACCCGTTTAGCTTCTAACATTACAGTCCACATCCATTTTCTTGTAAATTTTAATGAATTAATTTTTTAGATTAAATAATTTAATGTTTCCAAAAACAAACGTCTTATAGTTTCTATCATTTATTAAAACATACTAAATTATGTTTCACAATCCGGTGAAAATCAAATAATACCCGCATTATGATACATTAATGAATGATGACTTCGAACCAACATGATAAGACAAAACATTGAGATCCTAATCAACAAATTGATCAACAAATCAATCAATAACCAATCAATAAAATGAAAATCAATCAATCATCTTTCACCCGAACACCGTACACAATATCGATTAATTTTCGCTCAATCGATTTCAGTTCTTTCCGCCTCATCGATGACGAGAATGCCTTGTACCAATCGGAATGCGCCGAGGGAATCGAAATGTCGAAGGCCTAGTATCAATCAATATTCATGGAATCAATCAATAATAATCGAAAAGATCTCGATCGTTTCAATCAATAATCATCGATAAGATATCGATTGAATCAATCAATAATCGATACCGTATACCTTGAGCGCCAGTGAGACAACGGTAATCGCAATAGCCTTGGGCGGGTAGTCGAGGATGAACTCCGGACTGATGTAAGCGTCCCGAAGAATCGATGCCGCCGTCTCAAGTATGGGATACTGTAAACATCACGGTTTATTGATTGGTTCTATTTGGATACAGTACCCAATCAATCATTGATCCAAAATACTCTTTCTGACCTTTTCAAAATCCTGTTCCGCCCATGTTCGCAGTGACTGCAGGATGAGCGCTTGATGCTGCAATGGAATAATAATAATTAGGTGAATAAAATAAAATATTTAAATCGATTGATTCGTATAATTCTACATCCGATTCTGCACGACTGTACAATACCATAATCACTGAAGCAATCTACGCAATTACACAAATCACCAACAAAATTGACTGGAAAATTGACAGTAACAATATTTTATTGATTTTCACATTCACCTCTCTGTGATTATCAAAATAAATAAAATAAATAACCTTGTGAGGGTGGTCAAAGTTGACTTTGAATCCGATCTCCCTCAGCACGATAAACTCCAGCTTGCCCACTCCATTCGCCAGCGCCGAGACCTCTTCGGAGTTCTCCGACACGAACACATCCGATACCAGGCTGTAAATTGATCTTTGATCTCTACCCATGACTACAAATTTATCTTTGATCTCTAACGATGAGGGCAAATTGATCTTTGATCTCTACCGATGATCGCACAATGATCTTTGATCTCCACCGATGATTGCAAATTGATCTTTGATCTCTAACGATGAGGGCAAATTGATCTTAGATCTCGACCGATGATCGCACAATGATCTTTGATCTCTACCGTAATCCCGAATTCCACTACCAACACAAGAATTAATCGATCGATCGATAGATTGCGGATACCGTATGCTAGCTAAATCCGTCCGAGACTCACCTCTGCGCTGCATGGCACACCGGCTTGATTCGAATGCCTCTCTCCTCCTCGTACTTCAGTCCTACCATCAGACAGGCAGTGGCCAGGGTCTGCAAATCAATCGATAATGAATCAATCGATAATTAAATCAATCGATAATTAGAGATCTATCAATCAATCGATAATTAGAAATCTATCAATCAATCGATAATTATTTGTTTTTCCCAACCACACCGTTAGCATACACCATTTTTATTACTTATTGTAGCAAATTTCTTGCAATTTTCATATATACAGCGTAACCAACAATCAATAGAAAGAGCAAATAGGGAACCTAATAAATTATACAATGTGATGAAGGGTAATAAAAATCAATAACTCATAAAAATCAATAATTCATAAAATCAATAACTCACATAATTACAGATATTATCGGCTAGCCGATCGTTCTTCAGCACCTCGTGAAAGACGAGAATTGACGTGCACACCGATCGATTCTTTAGCTTCAGACGAATACCTCAAATTAATCAATAATTTGGATTTATCAATCAATAATTTGGACTTATCAATCAATAATTTGGACTTATCAATCAATAAATCGTTACAATTCCTGAACTAGTGCGACCCTCTCCTCAAGCGAGTAGCAATTTTGCACAAGTTTTCCGACTAAAAATAGTTGTCGCTGTCTCGTCGCTTCGTCTTTCAATGTCTCCTATTTTACGATACTTTGTTCACTCTATTTTTCAAGATGCAATAAACATTTATACTATTAGAATTATTGATCGACCCATTCCCGTATTATCGATCGACCCCCTCACCCAATTGTATGAGGAATGTATACAGCTGTCGGTGTGTCGGTCTCCCCACCCCCAGATCACTCTTCACTCTACGTTAATCAATTTTTCCAAGATATTGATTTATCGATTGACACATTCCCCTATTATCGATCGACCCACTCTCACCCAATTGTATGAGGAAGGTGTACAGCTGTCGGTGTGTCGGCCTCTCCCCGAGGTCACTCTTCTTCCTCCCCTTCGCCCTCTCCACTCCATCCACACTGTCATCGTGAACGATCTCCACGTCGTCATCGTCTTCTTCTAGCTGAATTAGTCCATTAATAATAATAAATCTTAAAAATTAAAGGTATATCAGCATCATAGTTCTTTTCCAAACAGCGATTCATTTTCGCCCTAGCGGACCAGCAAATATTGATTTTGAAACAGTTCTCGGGTCTTTATTGATTGATTTTTCAGAGTTAACAACAACATCAAAACATCATTTTTCTAGTCATCAAAACCTCCTCACCCTGGGCTTCTTCTCATACGGATCGCGCAATTCCTCATCCTCGGCTTCTCGCTTGTTCTGCATTCTGCACTCTACAAGATCATCAGATATTTTAAAGGCAAATCCCGAGCTAATGTTACCCTCCACTCTGACAACGCTCTCTCGTAGACAAAGAGAGCGAGAGAGCATTGTCAGAGGGGAGTGTCAAATTAGTTCATAGCCTGCCTTTAAGTCCTCGGACACTGTGCCAATATAGTAAATCGATACCTTTCAACCAACATTGAGATAAAATTCATGAACGGATTCGAACCAGGAGATGATGTAAAATCGAAAATAATATTTAAAAATCTTTTTATTCGAAAATATACAGAATAAAAGCGACGTGTAATACATACAGTATGATACAAATTATCAACGGATTGGAAAATCAATAAATTGAAAAATCAATAATCTTAACCACTATCGCATTGACAACAAACATAAGTAGATAGAGATCACAAATCACAAAACCAAACAATTATTATTTAATTATATAAATATTTTACAATATGGTGACTAGCAAGTGAACAAATTACATGTATATTTAATGAGCGAAGGTAATTAATCAATCAATCAATACAATAAATCAATCAATCAATAACTCGGATTCCAACTACCGTATCCTAACGACATCACCGTTTTGTGGGTCGTAAAAGCCGATTTGTCTCATCGGATTGTCGAGATCGATGCAGTGGCCTTCCTGAAGAACAACAAAAAATCAATAAAACCAATAATCAATCAATAATTGCAACCTTATCATGCTCTCATAATGCGAAATTCGATGGACCTTATGTATAAGACTCATTTTTTTATGCGAAAGATTACAATTTAAGCGACCATACGTGGACGGGAATTGCCGCTAAAATGAAAATCGGGGGGTCGGAAGCAAAAAATGGAGCATTTATAGGTCATTTTGAGTGATTTTTTTTTGGAAAATCGGGGGGTCGGGTGCCAAAAATTGGGGGTGTATTGCCGCTAGCGGCAGTGGTGCCCACGTATGTAAGCGACCAAAAATCGACCCACTATACTTTTCTGAAACCCACATAAAGCTATTATCATAATATTATTATTATTATAATTATTATATTTTTTTAAATCAATCAATATTCCAAACCTGATCAAGTTGTGCCGTGATGGGCGCGTGTCTGCTCAGACCAAACAGTCGTCGTGCCATATCGATTAGCTTCTGGACGCTAAGTGTGGTCGGTATCGATCGATCGGTCACGCATCTGTAAGGAAATCAATCAATATGTTCTTAAATCAATCAATATTCGCACGGAAATAATCAATATGTTGCTATAGTTATTGTTGTACTCCCGTATTCACTCTATATTGTGGTGCTGTTTTTCCAGTGATACCACAAAAAGAACATTATTATTATTATTATTATTATTATTATTATTATTATTATTATTATTATTAATCAATAAATTGCATACTTTTCTCCATGCGCGAATGTTATCTTCACAATGGCCAACTGCCTGGTCTTCGCATTCTCCAGTACGGGCGCACCATGCTCCTCAAGTAATCGATATTTATTTATTTATTACTTATTTATTTATAGATATCATACATTATTGTTATAATAAATCCCCCTTATCGATCCACTAGATACAACGACGACCACGAACATAGATGGGCGGGTTACCTGGAGCTCGATTCTACAGGGGGCAGTGATAGTCTATCAATATCCCAGACACTTCAAATGCGTGTGGCTACCTAGATTTTGGGTTAAAAAAACGCGTGTGGGTAACCCGATTTTGAGAGAAAACGCATGTGGGTATCCCAAAATCGAGAAAATTTCAAGAAAATCGTCAACTTATGGTTCAATTTTGCGGGTGGGTGCCCATGAACGGCAAATTTTCTGCGGGTGGGTCTATCCCATGGGATAACCATAGACCATGTCTGACAGGGGGGCATCCGAACGAAAAATGGCAAATTTTACAGGGCCTTCACTTTTTTTCAAAAATTTCACCTAAACGTCATTTTCTACAGGGGCATTCCACAAATTTTCGAAAAGCCCTAATTTTACAGGGGGCACCCCCATGTATGATCCAAATAGTGCTATGTATGTAATTTGATCAACATAGTACATATGTCGATCCAATTACAAACATAACCAATTGCGTCTTCTATCTACACCACACGGCGGACATATATAACACACAGATACAACGACAACGACAACGACAACGAACCATCTCCAGTCTCCTCAGATCCTCCGCGTGTCTCTCGCCCTCGATCCGCTCCTCACTCAACGCCGAATACTTGTTCAGATATCGAATCTCCGCCGACCGACGCTCCACCTGCAACGATCGAATTTACATATTATCGATTTTTCTAACACTTTTTCATTAAAAAAACATTTTCTCGATTTACACTTTTACTTTTACACTTTATCGAGAGATCAACTATGTTTAACATAGCAAGACACATAGAGACAACAATTGATAATAGATATCTCATAAGCATAAGCAGCAGTAATTTGCTCGCCGCATAGCACTTTTAGGATATTTGAAACAGGATTTCACCAGGTCATACATGTTCCAGCGGGAGTTGAGATCATTGCAAAAAAAAGGTAAACATCTTGAGCCAATTTATGTTAATCATTTAAAATTATTGCTTCATTCATTCATTATTTTTGCTTTTAACTGATGGATAAATAAATAAATAAATATTTATTAAATTGATGAATTAAAAACGTAATCGAAAGATATATCCCATCCTCGATGTGTTCATTAATTATTAATTATTATTATTATTATTATTATTATTTAATTGAATTTATCATTTTTACACATTATCGACTTTTTAAATACATTTTATCGCTTTTCACACCTTATCAAGAGGTCAACTACATTTAGCAAAGCAAAACACACATAAACAACAATTGATAACGATATCAACGGTACCAAGAGAGAGAAGCAGTAATTTTTTCGCCGCATGACCCTTTTAGGCTATTTGAAACTAGATTTCACCGGCAATCGTCCACCAGATATGCGTGTTTTAAAGAGCCCCAATTGGTCATTGCAAAAAAAGTGGTAAACATCTTGAACCAATTTATGTGAATCAATTAAAATATACTAATTTAATCGATTAATTAAAAAGTAATCAAAAGATATATCCCATCCTCGATGTGTTCATTAATTGTTAATTATTTTATTTTTATTATTATTATTATTATTATTATTATTATTATTACATTATTATTATTATTAAAATTCTTCAAGAACTCACAATACTCAGCTCGCAGCGCTCCAGGTTCTTCAACTGCGGTAGCTTGGCTATGATGACCTAGAAAAGGCAATCAATAAATAATCAATATCAATCAATAAATCAATCAATCGATAATAATACCGTACCTCTCTGGGATCCATTCCAAATTCGGCATGGAATCGATCACAATCAATGTACAGTACGCCGAGAGCGGGCAGCAGTCGCAGTTCGCCGATTGACTCCCACTAAAGAATCAATCAATAAAATCAATAATTCAACAATAAAAATCGATATATCCACCCTCATAAGTTTGTTTCGCACACATTTCACGTCATTTTATTTTTTATTTTATTGTTAAATTATACATTTGCCTTTATTATAATGTCAAATAATGGTAAATAAATATTATATTATATGTAAACACGACACGACCCCCGTCTACATATGGCATGTAGCCAGGATAAACTATTATTATTATTATTATTATTATCTTACATCACGAATTTCGTTCGCCTTCAGGTTGAGCGTGTGCAGTTTGGCATAGCCGACTGCCACTCCAGTAGATGATCCAGCCGGAGTAGATGATCCTACTCCTTAATAATAATAATAATAATAATAACAATAATAATAATAATAATAATAATAATAATAATAATAATAATAATAATAAATATTTATCGCATCTTTCAATTTAATGACAGAGTTAAAAGAGAATGATAGTACTAATGATCACATAAGAAGAAGAGAGAGAAAAACGTAACAACTGAAAGTCACATTAACCTTGGTGGCCTTGTTGTTGTTGTTCATCTCCTAGTCTCGGTAGACGAACAGTCGACAGGCGACAGCGGGCGACGCTCAGCTTGACCAGGCTGAATGGAATTATTATTATTATTATTATTATTATTATTATTATTATTATTATTATTATTACTATTATTATCATCACCCTCCTGTACAGTTCGACGCATTTGAAGGTTTGCACATTTTATTTATTACCACACGAACTAAATGAAAAAACCAATCATCCCGCGATTGTGGTCGCTATTACAGGAATAGTGAAACATGAATCTGCCATGTGTTGATGCATATCGATACAATGTGAATCAATCTCAATTCCGTATTTCGTGTATATTATTATTATTATTATTATTATTATTATTATTATTATTATTATTATTATTATTATAAATAAATAAATAACTCTCACTTGGGCAATAGCGCCAGCGGACGGATCTCGTCAAATGACTCGATCGAATTCTCCTCCAGATCCACGAGTGTGAGCGTGGAGGGAATGGGCGATGAGAGAATGGTCGATGATGATGAGACCAGACCGAATGTGCGCAGGCTGAAACAGAGCATCAAATAATAATAATAATAATAATAATAATATTAATAATAATATTAATAGATGTAAAAGTATTGTGTTTCGTTTCCTGCATACGCACGTTGATAAAATATGTAATAACTGTAACGATAGACGGCCCATCAAACGCTTGCCTATCGTAGAACCTTTGATAAGTACATGAAACAAGGATGCACCGGGTGGTGAAATGGGCGGTGGAATCTAATACCCCCCATAGGGAAACCTATCATTCCTTTGCGCGCCGAGACAGTGGATGCCCCGCTTTAAAATTTGGGATTTGCGAAAATTTTGTTGGAATTTAAAAAAAAGTTTAGTTGAAAATGTACAATCAAGCAACGCTGAACATTATTCATAGTTTATGACCCTTGTAACACCCTCGAACCTCTGGAGAATATATTTTATATTTTATCATGCGCCTCGGGCGTAGATAAATTAAATTAAATTAAGGTCCCAAGAATAGGTTTGCATGCACTTTAAAGGTAAGATTGAGAAAAATGGCGTTGTCAAAATTTGTCTTTTTTTAAATAAGGTTTTCCGGTTGTTGGACTTTATGCAAATTGCACAATAATAAAGGATCCGTGTAACCATCTCATATCGCCACAGATGTTATATAAATACTGACCAACCGCATACCTGCTCTAGATAAAGTGTTTAAATGAGTAAAATGCACGCCACCTATCATATATCTAAACAGCGCGCCTATGTTCACATTTGACAGGCACATGAAATCGGCGGGTTTACCAACAACGATAAACGATTACAAATAAAGAGATTGCATGCAACAAAAGGTAGATATTTGACGGTGGCTTGACCGTTATCGGAAGAAATAAATTAAATAAAATAAATTAAATTAAAATTAAATTAAATAACAACTCGAAATAACTTACTCATTGTTAACCGCGTACAACTCCTCCAGATTGGGAAAGAGTGAGAGGGCGCGAATGATCTGCAATATTATCGATTACTTATCGATCGATTACACATGAATATCGATTACTTATTGATCGATTACACAGGAATATTGATTAGTTATCGATTGCTTAAACATGAAGATCGATTACTTCATCAAACACTTACAGTATACTCGTCGAGATTGCATCGATTCAGCGTAAGTCTGCGGATATTCGGTGATTTGGTCAAACTATCGATCGATAAATCGTCGTTATCGATTCGCTCCAGACGATTCGCGCTGCAAACGAAACTACTGTAGCTAGAGTGTACTGTAGAAACACGAATCAATCAATAATCGAAACTACTGTATCTAGAGTACACTGCACGAACATGAATCAATCAATAATCGAAACTACTGTAGCTAGAGTCTACTATAGAAATACGAATCAATCAACAATTCAGTGAATACCTACTGTAGTTAGAGTATACCATAGAAACAGGAATCAATCAATAATCGAGTGAATATCTACTGTAGCTAGAGTATACTGTAGAAATCAATAATCGAGTGAATACCGTACCTAAGCACGAGCTCCTTGCACAGCGGCGTCTGTTGGAGACACGAGACGACGTCACGCCTGAGATTAATCAATAAATTAATAAAATAAATCAATAATTAATCAATAAATCAATAATTAATCAATAAATCAATAATTAATCAATAAATCAATAATTAATCGATAGTTTCAATTGAAAATATAGCTGAAACGGTGGCTAAAATTTTAAAAAATGCATAAATAAATAAAAACATCGATAAAAAGCACTAACCATCTACTGAGGAGATTTCCGAATAGATTCATCTCAAGACACCGAGGAAACAGGGGAGCCTCGTGGGGTGCAGCGTGCGATACCTTAATATTATTATTATTATTATTATTATTATTATTAATTAATAATATTAATCTACAGCTTAATTGATGTGTAAATCAATCAATATATAATTAAATGTCAGTTTAGTTTGAAATTTGTCTTATGATTTGCACTGCACAATAAATACGAAATTGCATTAGTTCGAAACAAGTCCCAACAACAAACAAATAAATAAACAAAACAAAATAAATAAATAAAAATAAAAGTCTTACCTGCATATGGTCGAGGACGATCGCCCGCAGCGCGCACAGTGATCTGCAAAGAATTATCGATTCTATTCCGTTTCTACTCAGATCTACAAAACTACTGCATGGAGAATATAAGATTATCGAAACAATGAGAAACGTTTTATAGTGATCTAAGGAGATCGAACACAGTCAAAGCTGTTTTTGAACCTTATTTTATAAATATTTTTTAAAAATCTTCTGTTATGATAATCTTCATTTTTTAAATGCTAATTAATATAGAAACAGATCATAATAAGCGTCCAAATGTACTGATATAATTGGGTATGCGTAAAACTAAAGGATGAATTGGAAAGCCGCTAACCAATATTTGCTAGTAGTGCCAATAAGACGCGCGATAGGTCGAATATATATATATATATATTTATTCACATTTAGCGAACAAATGATGTGAAACAAATAAATAAACAAATGAAGAAAATAAGGAATGGAATGAAATAGTGCATATGGATTGAGCCTAGAAGGAGATATCAGTGTTCCTAAGGGACGATAGAATTGGGGGGAGGGAAGAGAATCTGTATGAATAGGCGACAACAGGACATGCAGATCAGTCTCCAACATCAAAGGAGATTCTATTTTCGGGTTTTGTAAGCAAACGGGCCGCTCGCAAAAAGAATAGCTAGGCTATCGGTTTTCAACATGTGGTCAGGATTTTCGATTTTTGGGAAGTTTTGGCTCAAAATGCGGTCAGGCTTGGTACTTTGTAGCATACTTTTCGAGCTATGCCGATAGGTGCTAGTAGTGCCAATAAGATGCGCTTACTTTTGCCGCCCTTTCGATAGTCCGACCATCTCCACCGTCTTCGTTCCCAGTATGAATTCATCCGTGTTCTCGTCCGAGCCGTACCGTCGGGAGACCTGAACGAGCAGATGTTATTGATTGTTGACAATGTCATTTTATCATTTTATGAGCTTTTAATGGGTGTTTTGTATCCAGTGGCCGTATGCAAGAACAACAGGAAAACCGTTTTCCGGGAAAATGTGACGTCATTAGCGTAGGCGGAGGATTTTTGGAAAACGCCTCCGCCTACGCTAATGACGTCACATTTTCCCGGAAAACGGTTCTTGCATACGGCCACTGGTTGTGATGAGGTTATTTATTTATCGTTCAATTCAATCAAAACACTCTTTAGCAAGATTAACTAAGCAGTGTTGAAAGTGAATCAGGAGTGTAATGAAATGTGGTCTACTTTCTTTAGTTTAATATATTCCTCGATAAGCTTGTTATGTCCCACAGTGTCACCATTATGATTATTAATAATAATATTATTAAACTTGTAATAACTGTTATATGCACTATCATCTTAGCGGATCATCAATCCAATATTCATTGATAATCATCGAACCACTGCTACACTAATACAGATTTTTATCGCCTCATATCTTATCACATTCTCAACCATTAAACAATGTGTACAGTCACTGCTACCGTATAAAACGTAGCTGGCACTACTTCAAAACACCGGACCAGTCCAAAAGGATACGAAAAAATTGAAATAATCACAAAGGAAAGGGTATTTTACACAATACCTTTATGTCCAAAACATAGCTCACCTCGGTTTCCAGATCTTCTCCAGCGCTCACAAGATTGGGCCGGACCAACGATCCGCCGGTTGGGTGACTGAAATTATTTATACAAGGTAAATTGAAGAAAAAAACAAGAATATAATCAATATACCAGAGCCAAAATCGTCTTAACTCATCTATCCCTTTTCTGTTCTTAAAATTTTACTTCTTCTCATTATATTTGGTGTAAACATATAAACAAATAAATACAATATAACAGTTTTCCTTATAAAAAAGAATGATTTGCTTACGTCGTAGTGAAGTATCGTTTTCCCTTGACGACTCCGTCATGTTTGCCTCTGGTTGAATCATCCCACTCGATGCCAATATACGTACCCGAGAATCCCTCCACTTGTCCTCAACATTATTACATTACATCACAACAACTTTATCATCCGATTGAGGTGTTATGTCAGCTGGTTGCCATTAGCTTCTCAACAGCCCAATTCAAATTCATTTATCATATCAGACTTCAGTCAAAAGAGTCAATAACCAAGGCACATAAGGAAGACATTCAAAGAATTCAAAGAAAGAAAGAAAACAAACCATGATAGCGAACGAATCCTTTGTCCGAGCCGACCAAAACACGATCGCCTACGCTGAGGTTCATACCTGGGATCGTACTACAATCAGCGGTCAAGGCTATTAAATGTTAAAAAAATCAAAACGATTTCGAGCAATATTAAGTGTCAAAACAACAAAGTTTTAACAATAACAATTGAAATTCTCAGAATTTCAGAAGAGCCGCAACGCGCCAGATTCTCACGCGACGTGGTCGAGTTCATTGGAGCGCGAAGAGCGCGGTTGGTCTCGAATTTTAGTAGTAGATGATTATTTCGAACTCTCATTTCTATGATTTCACGTCGTAATTTTCACTCGTTTTACCAGTTTCCCTCTATTTAGTAAGTTTCATCTCAAGTATTGTGCGCGTTCAAGAGTGTGGTCAAAACACTTGTAGTGCATAGTCCCCCCCCCCTTCCCACAGTGCAGTGGAGAGAGAAAGGGGTAATTCAATCTTGCCGTGACTCATCTACCTGCTTCTCTTCAACCCTCCGCGTTTCTCTTTACCTCTCCGTGGTTATTGTATTCTCTGCTCTCTAGTGTATGGGAGACACCCCTGGGGGTTGAGTCTATCCTCTCTATCTCTTCTTCATCACCACTGAACATATGTTGCTATTTCACTTGTTCATCTCTAACCTCAATTTATGTGATTCATTTTACTCAATGAACCATCATCGTAATGTGCCTTTAACCGGTTTTGTTCGCATTTCAGCGTCTTTCTTAAATGTTGTCGATTACGGATATCATTTTGCTTCTCTTGGTTACGATCTCGACCGCCGTCTTTCAAGGTATACTGTAGTTACTCATTTCGAATCGATTAATATCGATTGATTGATAGAGATAGGGTTTCGCTCACATTTAATTTGACTGCCCCCCATGACGAGCATGGCTCATAAACCCTATTACGAATTGTATTTCATCTGTGCAAGAGGAATATGGCCTTCCCTCCTCTCCTTTCCCAGACTACGGTCAAGCTTTTTTGGTGTTCTCCAAGTGAACGCCATAGACAAACACCTCTATCTCCGTTCTTTTATTGCCCAATTCAATCAATATCATGTCCGATCAGTCAATAATCCCTCCTAATCAATCAATAATCCCTCCTAATCAATCAATAATCCATCCTAATCAATCAATAATCCGTCCTAATCAATCAATAATCCCTCCTCATCAATCGATATCTAGATGGCAACCATACGCTCTCGCCGGAGGTGACGCATTGGACCGATGAGGTGGAGATGAGAGCGAGAATGAGTGTGTACGCGAGAGAGAAGTTCGCCCATGACTATCATCTATGGAATGATACCACGATGAAGGAGACCAATAGAGTCAAGGTATACGGTAGTACTGTAGGGTACGGTAGGACGAGTAGAATACGGTAGATACAGTCGATGAATAGTTGTACTGTATGGTACGGTAGAGGAATTAGAATACAGTAGATACAATCGATAAATAGTAGTACTGTAGGGCACGGTAGGACCACTAGAATACGGTAGGTACAGTCGATGAATAGTAGTACTGTACCTTGCGGTATGATGAGTAGCATACGGTAGATAAAGTCGATGAATAGTAGTACTGTAGGATACGGTAGAACCGGAAGAATACGTTAGATACAGTCGATGAATAGTAGTACTATAGGATACGGTAGAACCGGTAGAATATTGTAGATACAGTTGACATATATCGAATGCAGATCAAGGTTGATAATGGATTAGATAAACATTCAGCCGATGAAACCGGCAAATGGAGGGTTTCGAGCGAAGAGAGACGGAGGCATTCTATCGGGGCCTGTAGCAACCGCCGTCGTAACAGGCATGATAGGTGAGTCTTATCAAATTATTTGATCTTTGATCTCCGCTTACCGTAACCTTTTCAAGTTATCTGTGTCTTCCATGCTCTTTCATCTTATAGCCATTTTTTTATCCAGACAATCGTTGATTTGCATAACTATCGTATTCCCAGCGAAATTGATCTTTGATCTCTGTCTGCCATATTTTAAAAAAAAAACAACGTATTATCAGGTATGACCGCTCGGGCCGTCCAGGATCTGGTCAACTTCCAGGTGCAGATGAGTCAGGTAGCACTTTTATCGTTACATATTTCGTTGCGTCTCTGATGGCCTATGGTATTTCGAAACATGATAAGTGTACTTATCATTTTCACTTGAAGTAGGCGTGGAAGTCTACTTCGAGTGTTGAATATACTGTAATGCATTTCGTCAAATGTTCTTTCACTTGAAGTAGACTTACAGTAAACTTTAAGTCAGTTATGTATTTTAAGTAGAATTTAAGTTTTTAAATACCAGAGTGAAAGCCCCAAAAATCAATATTCTTAAATTTGCTTAAACACCAATCGATATGTCCAAGATTCAGGGTGGCTGTAGTTGGTTCGGCACCGCGCCTCTCTGCAACTACCCGTGTCCTGCCGAGTATGATTACATTCGACGAAGCAGCGGAAGGTATACGGTAGTTATCGATTGATTAGTGATCTACCGTAGTTATCGATTGATTAATGATCTACCGTACGTATCGATTGATTAATGATCTACCGTAATCTTCCTTCAGATGTTCCGACTGGTGGCTGTCTGGTCTGTGCGTGCCGGATGAGAGCTTCGGCAAACCCTGCTCTACCATCCTCGGCGACTTCTTCTACAAACGATTCTGCTGCAAGTGAGCGCATTATCGATTACTTTCACGGGATACGGTAGTCATACTGTAGCATTATCGATTACTCTACGGGATACGGTAGTCATATTGTAGCATTATCTATTACTATCACGGGATACGATAGTCATGCTGTAGCATTATCGATTACTTTTACCGGATACGATAGTCATACTGTAGCATTATCGATTCCTATCACGGGATACGGTAGTCATACTGTAGCATTATCGATTACTTTCACCGGATACGGTAGTCATATTGTTGTATTATCGATTACGCTCACGCCTTACGGTAGTCATACTGTAGCATTATCGATTACTTTCACGGGATACGGTAGTCATACTGTAGCACCGATCAAAAATCGATAATTGTAGATCAGATCCTGCCGAGTGCACCTGGTCGGGACGGTGGATGGGAGCGAACACGGCCCATAACATCTACTGCAGATACGATAACAACTCGGGAAAGTGAGTTGATACTGTAACTAATCGATAATCTACAATGTGTTGCTCAAATCTTGGAAAAGTAAATCGAAAAGAGAATAGTGTTCATGTTCTGATTGTAAAAGTAGTTGGAAAAGTATGAGCTAATCCAACACTCGCGTAAAGGCTTTTTGTTGTAAGCGTTTGTCAATTACAAAGCAATTATAAAATTAACACTGCTTTTCACTTTTCCAAGATTTTAACACCACATGTTTGTACTGTAACTAATCGATAATTTCCAATCGATAATTTCCAGATGCGGAACCCTCGATTGCTCCATCAACCACTTCACGCTCAAGGCCACCAATACATCTGAGATCTACGGCGAGCGCTGCGACAAGCTGGACATGTTCGGACTCAGGGTATTGATTGATTTATACCGTAATCGGCAGTTACCGCAACCCTCCCCCTTTCCAGGGCAAGGCAACCTGCGGGTACATTGCGTGGTACGACGAATCGGGCGAGGTTGTGAATAGCTGGTACAAGACCAGGTAGATACTGTATTATTATCGATTGAATTGTATTTATTGATCTCACAAAAACATGTGCATGCCTGTCCTTTGTTCAATTTTAGTGTCGCCAGGGTGTGAGGCAAATGTGACGTGTGTTCATCTCAATGTTGATCTTTGATCTTTGAACTTTGATCTTCCCCGATTCACCTAATCCTATATTGTATGTTTGTTCATGCACACATTAGCATAAGCCGCTCAAACCCCCATAGTTATTCATACATCACTCCTGTATAAGAGGTATCCATGAACGATGACAAACCTTTGGCGGGCAAAGGTGACGTCACAACCGTAGGCGTTTGCCAAAACTTCTCACCCTACGCTAGTGACGTCACGTTTGACGGTAAACGGTTTGCCACCGTTCATTCATACATCACTGTTGAATCATCCAACGCATATGTTCTCCCTCTAAGTAGGTGTTACACTTGCGAGACGGATACGTGTCCGTCAACTTCAATTCTGGAGTGTGCTGAGTGGAAAACCCTGATTAGCAATTGGAATACGGTGAGAAGTTACCGTAGCCATCGATCAATAATGGTTGACTAACGCAATCTTTTACAGTAGTTTTATGACCCATCAGGGTTTACCACTCGAGACCCAACACACTCCAAAATTTAAGTTAATGTGTATGTATCCGTCTCGCAAAGGTAACACCGCATAAACTTGTACCATGCTAACCCACACACACCTTGAACCGAGTCTCACAATTTTGCTAACGGGTACTCAATATATGTATACAAGTGCTTCATCACCAAATTGTTATGCTATAGATAAGAATAATGGAATGAATAAATATATATACTATTGTATGCCATAATTATACGTACAAAACAACGAATGAATCGATAAATGGTAGAGCATACGCTACAGCCCATGGTTAGATGAAAATATTGATTGATTTAGACAAATCACAGATTGTATGCTACAAAAAGACGAACCATAGATTGTTTGTATTTGGCGATCATCATGCGCGATTCGGTTGATCACTGAACAAAATTTGAGACTAAGTACCGACTAAACCGAGTCGTGAAGCAAGAACTCACATGGCCACACCTTATCGGATCCGGGATGGGGGAACAAACGGCTCCTCTCATCCACTCCCAAAATCAAGCTACCGTAGCCTCCCTATCCGTGATCTCGCCCTACCGTAACCCTACCATACTACCATAACCTTACCGTACTACCGCAACCCTACAGCACCTCCGAAGCTGCATATGGTAGGAGCCGCTGCTCTTTTCTATGCACGAGTAGCACTCCTTCGTGTGCGCACTACGAGAGGAATTTTTTATTTATTTATTATTATTATTAAAAATATTTTTTTAAATTCAAAACGTTCATTGCTCTCCATTGCAATAACAGGAGCGAGACTGTAGGAACTGGGTCAAGGAACATTTCCAATTGCTCGATTCTCACCACATGAATTCATGTTTCACGCAGATAACAAATACGCGGGGTCGCAAGTGTCTGGTAATAAAGTCTTGTCCTTAGAACAAAAACATCTCTTAATCATTGGCATTGAATGGAGAAATCTGACATTATGGTGAAATCATAGATGGGCGCCGACATGGGGGTGCCCCCTGTAAAATTAGGGTTTTTCGAAAATTTGAGGAATGCCCCCTGTAATAAATGACGTTTAGGTGAAATTTTTTAAGAAAAAAGTGAATTCCCCCTGTAAAATTGACCAATTTTCGTTCGGGGGCCTCCTGTAGAATCGAGCTCCAGGTACCCTGCCCATGTATGGGTGAAATCATTTTTAACGATGTCATTAGTATGCAGCATAAATCAGGTGGGTCAACACTGGAACCTTGAGGGACACCGGAAACAACTGAAGAGGGAGGTAAATGGACATTATCAATAACGAGGTGTTAGAGAGATGCCTCCGCCCCACCCCAAAAGTAAATATACGTATGAAATTTGTTTATATACCCCGATCGGCTGTCACCCCGTTCCATTCGAGTCTCATCATAGATTGAATTTTCGTATTTTTGTAATTTTTAAAAAAATTTCGGCTCAAAATACAATCAAAATAAAATACAAATACAAGTGCTTCATCACCAAATTGTTATGCTTAAATAAAAATGGAATGAATAAATATATATACTATTGTATGCCATAATTATACGTACAAAACAACGAATGAATCGATAAATGGTAGAAAACATACGGTACAGCCCATGGTTGCATGAAAATATTGATCGATTGAGACAAATCACAGATTGTATGCTACAAAAAAAAACAAGAACAAATATAAGCAGGGACAGTGACAATTGGACAATCAATAATCTACCGTATCCCTCCAGAGACTACGGTATCCGCTCCTACCGTAATCCACACCCACACCAGATCAATGTCTATCATCATCAGACGCCAGTCGAACCCATTCTCGCTGCATGTTCTCCTTCCAGTAGGTGATCTGAAATGGGAGAGATTATCGATTGGTACCGTAAGACGAAAGGAGAATTGGTAGTGACTAGATCATGCGGCCAAGTAGGTCCGAAGAAGAGATTAGGCCCTCCGGACTGAATTGGCCTTGAATCATCACTGGCCTAGCAGTGATCACCCACAGGACTTCGTGTGCCTTGATTAACGGGTTGTACCTGTACCTTTATATTTTACCGTAAGATGGGCTACAGTAATCCAATCTACCATCTACAGTAATCCTACCGTATACCTTATTATCCTCTCCGGACACGGCGAGCATGGTGCCGCACTGGCTCCAGTTCACATGCCACAGGGCGCCCTGCGCCCGCTCCAACTGCTTGCACGACCACTCGCCCTCGCCCGTTCCCTTGCACCGCCAGATCAGAAGGGAACGGTCCTGGGGAAAATACAATAATGGTAATAATAATATTAATAATAATAATAATAATAATATTAATAATAATAATAATAATAATAATAATAATAATAATAATAATAATAATAATGGTCATGCAAATACACAGAGTCATAGATCGAATAGCTATGTTACACATTTTCAAAAGGTATTCAAAAAATTCGCAAATGCGGTGAGGATTTTCGATTTTCGGCTCAAAATGCGTTCAGTTTGTAACGTACTTTTCAACCTATACGCAGAGAACGATAATAAGCACATAACATCCTTAAAGGCATATCCCAACCTAATTTTACTCTCTTGCAACACTCTCTCGTAGATAAAGAAAACGAAAAAAAAGTTTTTTTTAAAAATTAGTTCGCGGTGTGGCTTAAAAAAAGCAACTACGGTACACCATCTGTCCGTTCTGTCATTTCCCAATTCGCACACCACACACCAACCTGTCCACAACTGGCGATGGTGAGCGTGTCGTGGTGCACGATGGGATTCCAGGCGACATCGCGCACAAAGTCCGCGTGGCCATTCAACGTCTTCTCCAGCGCCCACTCGCCGCCCAGTTCGGTCTGACTGCAATATCGTTTGAATATATTAGCACTTTCTGAAACACGAATGCGCCTGGATTACAGCCGAATCCAACACAGAGCAGTCTTTAAAAACTTGGCAAAATGCCAAAAAAATTATGGTATGATGGTGTACTCTCACTTTTTCGCTCTACCTGCTTTCTTTGTCACACCATGACCGCTTCCGAAACACTATGTGGATCACGAAATCGAAAAGAAAGTATCACTGGTTCACGCAATTAAGTTGGTAACAAGCACACAGAGAAAAAATGCATTCCATAGTGCAAAAGACCTGTGGGGCTATATATAACACTTTTGAGGTATTTTTAACACAAAAAGTGTTAAATATAACACTTTTTGTGTTACATTTAAAATGCAAGCAAACCTGTACTTGTACACCTATTAATCATAGGTCGACTAGCTAGGTTATTGGATTTCAAAATGCGGTCAGGTCTTTCGATTTTTCGGAAATTTTCGGCTCAAAATCCGTAATCTCTATATTTAATTTTTGCATTGTTGGTAAACCCGCCGATTTTGTGTGCCTGTCAAATGTGAACATGTATGCGCTGTTTGATATGCTTGAGCAATTTTCCAAAGATACATTTAAACACTTCCAACACATTTAAACACTTGATTTAACTATGCTATGGTTCACCGGCATAGGTCGAATAGCCAGGTAGGTTATCGGATTTTAATATGAGATCAGCTTTTCGACTTTTGGCAAATTTGGCTCAAAAGGCGTTCAGGCTTGGTACTTTGTAACATACTTTTCGAAATATGCTATTAATATTATTAATTTAATAATATTTATTTAATTAATTAACTCACATCCAGATCTTGACCAGTTTGTCATTGCCGCACGTGACGATGCGACGAGCGCTCTGACCGTTGCCTGGAACCAATCAATATATATTTAAAAACCAATCAATAAATATTTTTTAATCAATAAACAAATACAATTAGCATATTGCATCGGGAGGTTCTCTTAGGCATGAAGCATAAAGAGTATCAATCAAAAGATATAGAGGAAGATGAAAACAGATTACACTTATATCTTTGCAACTATTCGCTATTCAAGTGGTTACATGTTTCAATAGTATGCAATACTAATAATAATATTAATATTAATATACACAAAATACGGAATTGAGATCGCTTCCATAGGCTCATTGTGTACGTGGTCAACATAAATCGGCACTTTCCTGATTTTTGGCCCGGGAAAAATTTGCATTAAACTCGCTATCATTCACCAAAAGCCATTTCTTAATTAGTTTCTATTTCTCCATTGCGCGGTCTAAATGTGATGTAAAATGTGTAAAAACCGACCCTGCCATTGCGGAATGCGAAGCCAAAATGAAGAATTGCTCTCTCTATTTTTGTACTCTCTCGTTCAAATCCTAATAAAATTTAATATAATTACAAATATCTATAAAAGCCGTCCTCCTCCTTCTTCTTTTCAGTCCAGCGCTCTCCCATTTTGAGGAGAGGGCGGGGAGCACGGCCCCCATTGGACTACCCTCCCTAAAATGGGAGGGCAAGCCTCCCCCTAGCAAGGGAGCAGTTCTGCAAATGCAGAACTTATGTAAATTATGCCGGGCCAAAAAACAGGAAAGTTCCCATAAATCACTACATCGCAGATTCATGTTTCACACATCCCATACTAGCGAGTACGATCAGGGGATATTTGATGCTTCAGAAATGACGAGGTGTAATATAAATAAAAATGTGTCAACCTTCAAATGCGGCCAACTGCACAGGAGGAGCCCATGAGATCGAGTTGACGCCCTGAAAGGTTTTTATTATTATTATTATTATTATTATTAGGTACTGTATTTAGCTCAAACATGGGCGCCGACATGGGGGTGCCCCCTGTAAAATTGGGGCTTTTCGAAAATTTGTGGAATGCCCTATGTAAAAAATGACGTTTTGGTGAAATTTTTGAAAAAAAAAGGGAAGGCCCCCTGTAAAATTAACCATTTTTCGTTCGGATGCCCCCTGTAGAATCGAGCTCCAGGTACCCCGCCCATGTATGATTTAGCTATTATCTACTTATAATCCTATATCATAATCATAGGGCGAAAAATCAAAAACCTGACCGCATTTTGAAAATGTGTAGCGTAGCTATTCGGCCTTTGATCATAATATTACACTGGCATTTACAATAATGCAATTGACATTAAGGGGAGCGTAACCTCACTCAATGGTCTCTTCGAAACGCAGTGCTCTCTCCTTGTTAGAGAACAGAGAAATAGTGTGTGTAATGAAGAGACAATTGAGAGGGGTTTCGCTCCATTTAAGGGGAAGGTAGCAGAAAATATTTAAAATTTGTTGTGTAAAAAGTCAAACAAAATATAAAAAAAATTTTTTAATAAATAAATTATTAACCTGATCATGGGCCTTGGTGACCCGTTGGACCGACCACTGCTTGGTGTCAGTGGAGAAGGAGAGAATGGCGAACGAGCCGTCAGCTGAGGCAGTGGCGAGTACCTGTGAAAGATATATTTATTTATTTATTTATTTAAATAATATTAATAATCAAATCAAATCATTTATTTTCCCGTATAAGAAAGAAAGGGATGGTATGGGCTTCTTCTTATCACGTTAAACGGGGTCAGGAACAGACAGGAAGGAGAGAGATAATAATAATAATAATAATAATAATCATCTCTTATATTGCTCACCTCAAAGTCGGTGTAAGGGTCCACGGCAACTTTCTATTGCTACGAAGTTGTGCTAACGAGCAACCCGCTCACGTAGATCATAGGTTTTGCAAACCGACATGATCAGGCGGCCATCCCGAACCCCTGGCTCGGATAGGGAAGGTAACCAGAGCTCAAACCTGCTACGACAATTCCCCACCCGCGCCCAAGTCCTCCGCGCCCTCTTCCTGCCCGTCTCCGATGTCGGTCGGTGCACAGAGGGCAGGGCCATCTAATCTCGGAGCCCCTCAGGACATCTACCCGGACTACCCCCGAACCCTTACTAACACCCACTCCCCGTCACAACGACGACCTGAGGATCTGCACACTCAACTGCCGCACCGTCGCGTCCGACGACTCGATCGCCATTCTGGAGCATTCCTTCGAAGACATCAGATACGATGTTGTGTGCCTGCAAGAGACAAAGTCGCGAAAGACCGTTGAGCACACCCTCGTCAACGGTGCAAGGCTGATACTTGGAGCGAAGATAGAAAAGAAGAACATCGGAGGAGTAGGATTCCTCGTCCACCCCCGACTTGTCTCATCCATCATCTCCTTCTGTATCGTCTCCCCTCGTCTTGCCGTGATTCGTTTCCGCTTCGGCAAGTCGTCCTTGTCCCTACTCTCAATCTACGCACCCACTTCGGCAGCACCTTTAGAGGAAAGGCAGTCCTTCTTCGATGAGCTCACCTCCCTCTACAACAGCGAGAAGTCTCACTTCTACCGTATAGTGGCCGGCGACTTCAACATCCGAGTGAGCCCACAGAGAGACAGCGACTTCAGAACCGGCCCATTCCACTCCGACCCCCACGGTGACCCGGACGATCTCATGAGAGATCTCCTTTCCTCTACCCGCTCCTTCCACGGGAATTCCTTCTTCGATAAGAAGTTGAACAATCGATGGACATGGGAATCGCCTGGAGGTACGACCAAGCATGAGATCGACCACTTCCTTGTAAGTAGAAGATGGATGGTGCATGACGTCAGTGTTGTCAAGGGATTCGCTTTCCCTTCCGACCACCGCCTACTCCGCGCAAGAATCCGACTTGACGCCAAGATCGAGAAGAGTTGGAGATACTCGAGACGCCAACTTCCTCGTCCAACCATCGACCCTCATCGATACGAGGAAGCCATCAAAAGCTACCCCTGGAGCACGGACCCTGATCCAACGAAGGACTACGCCCTGCTCTGTGTCGGTTTGAAGCAGTGTGCTCGAGCAACAGAAGTCCCGCCAACACCTCCTCCTCCACGTCTATCCGAAGCATCCCGCTTCTGGATTCAACAGAGAGGAAGATGCCTAAGGGACCCTGAGTGCAATACCTTCGAGAAGATCATGGCCTCGAGAACCTGCCGTGCATTCGTCAAGAAGGACATTCAGGAGCACCGGCTGAAGACACTTCTGAAGGCTGCAGAAGAGAGAAGGTCGATCAAGAAGGCCAAGCAGAGCCTATCGAAAGCGAGGACTCCGATGGATGCAGTGTACGACCAATCCGGATCACCGGTAACGAGTCGAACTGGAATTGAAGAGCGTGTGAAGGAGTTCTACTCAGATCTCTTCCGCTCCGAAACGCCGATTCCTCGTTGCCCCACCCCACCAGCCGACGAACCATTACCCATCCTTCCTTCCGAAATCCGCACCGCCATTACTAGTACGAAGAAGGACGGCGCAGCTGGACCGGACAAGATTACGGGCCCAATGCTACGACACGGAGGCAGCTTCCTTCATTCCCTACTCTCCTCGCGGTTTAGCCGATACCTGCAGTCACAGCAGTATCCAGGACAATGGAAATCTTCCTCCTCAATCCTCATCCACAAGAAGGGAGATCGCTGTGACCTCAACAACTTTCGCCCTATCGCCCTTCTCTCCGTCCCTTACAAGCTCTTCACTAAGGTTATGGTCACAAGAATGGAGACGACTCTGGACGACGCCCAACCAGTAGAGCAAGCTGGTTTTCGAAGAAGATTCGGATGTATGGACCACATACACACCCTCTCCGCCCTCATTGAACACCACCGTGAATACCGACTCCCACTCGCCCTCGTCTTCGTCGACTACTGCAAGGCCTTCGACTCAGTCGAAATTCCTGCTGTGCTCAACTCCCTGACGCATCAAGGAGCCGACCCCTCCTACGTACACTGCCTGGAGGCGCTCAACTCTGGATGCTACACGGAGATGAAGCCCTTTGAGCGACCAGTCCGTATTCCCATCGAGAAAGGAGTTAGACAGGGCGACACCATCTCGCCGAAGCTCTTCACTGCCGCTCTCCAAGATTGCATGAAGAACCTTGACTGGAGTGAAGAAGGAGTGCTGATCAATGGGAAATGGCTCTCGCACCTGCGATTCGCTGACGACATCGTTCTACTCGGAACGGACACGACCGCACTCCAGAGAATGCTGAACGAGCTGGCGGAATCAGGAAAGAAGATCGGCCTCTCCATCAACAGGAAGAAGACGCAGCTCATGAAGAACGCGTGGTGTCCTGGACCCGGAATCACTCTCAACGGAGAACCACTCGAAGAGACCGACTCGTACGTCTACCTCGGACGCGAACTCCGAGCAGATGGTCAGTTGCATACTGAACTTCTGAGGAGGAAGAGAGCGGCATGGGCCGCATACGGCAGTATTCGAGAGATCACCAGCCAACTCCAAGATCCCAAACTTCGCTCATCTCTCTTCGACTCTCACGTGCTCCCCGCTCTATGCTACGCCGCCGAGACGTGGCCCCTCACGAAGACCGTCACCTCCTTCATCCAGACCTCCCATCGTGCACTAGAGAGATCACTAATCAGCACGAATCTCCACACGATGCGACAAAGAAGTATTACGAGCGAGGACGTCCGCCGGATCTCTCTCGTAACCGATCCGATGGACTACATACGACGAGCGAAACACCGTTGGGCAGGTCACGTCCTAAGGAGAGAAGACGACAGATGGTCCACTCGTGTCACGCAGTGGTTCCCCCCTCCCGACCTCATACGACCACCCGGACGACCCCCCGCCAGATGGAGTGACTCAATCGAGGAGTACGCGAAGATGCCCTACAGCACCGGGAGATCAACCCGATCCTCCGCTTCACGGACGCCCTATCAACACTGGACTACACGCGCACGCAATAGAGAAATATGGAGGAATTGTGATCCACGCGGCCCCGCCCGCTGAAGATGGATCTACTAAGTAACTAAGTAAGTAATAATAATCATAACAATAATAATAATAATTTAAGATATATTTATTTATTTATTAAATCAATATTCATTTATTTATTTATCATACATACATAAGATGCGACAACATTTGAACCAACGAGAGCTTGTGGGGTAAAAAAAACGAGAGGGGTAAGGGGGAGGAGGAATATATTCACAATAATTTACTTATTTTAATTTTCATAATTCATTTTTAGATAACATTTATTGTATCGGAATCAACTATAAAGATAAAATAGAAGAAAATATACAATACTAATACGAATAAAATATTTCTTCAATCAAACACACCGGGAATGGGATATATCTGTTAGATACTTTGAAGGATGTCCGTCGCCAAGGGGAATCGAGGAGATATGAGGGTTATTTTATGTTAAGAAAGCAGTACGATATTTTTTCCGTAGTAAAACTACGCATATTGATAAGAGCCATAGGAACAATCACATTATGTGATATCTGTAACATGAATGTGACAGGGGCAACTCAATCTATGATTTCTTTTGTACAAAACAAAGAATCACCGAAAACAAGTATCGGAAGTTTAACCCTGGCAAATTTAAAGTGTACTTATCATTTTCACTTGAAGTTGACTTGTAGGTCTACTTCAAGTGTTTACATACTGTATTGCGTTTCGTCAAATGTAATTCCACTTGAAGTAGACTTAAAGTTAGTAGCGTATTTTAAGTAGACTTTAAATTTTGAAATACCAGAGGAATACACCCATATCTGCACATCTTCCCTTATGCTATCATCGCTGGCATACTGTAACTGCCCATAAATCAATCAATAATTACCGTACCAGCCCGTATTGTTGTGGGGCGAATGCGACAGCGTTCACGCTCGCTTCGTGTTCTTTGTACTCGTGGATCTGTGTCCATCGTCCGCCCGACTCTTGCCATACGAGAACTCGTCTGCAATTATTATTATTATTAATATTTTTATTATTATTATTAAGAAAGACATTGTGTTCTATTCAAATATTCACATAATGACACACACATCAATAAAAGGTAAAGTTATTCTGTTGTTCAAGGCACACGCGCTAAATAACTGCTGAGACAGTGATAAATCAAGGCAAAGTTAATCAGGGATTTAGTCAGGGCCTCATCTCTTTTCGGTCCTACTTTACCGCTTTACACAAGCCAGTGAAAATATTTAAACATTTAATTATTACAGTAGTGGTGACTGGTGAAAAAGTAGCACCAATGTTGAACGGCTAATCTAGAGCTACAATAGAAACAGAATTCTACACACCACAATAAATTCGATCGATAAACCGTGCATAGTCTTGGAGCGCCACAATGCCCAATTATACAGTACACTTACTTGTCATAGCTGGCCGAGGCGAGTACGGTATTGTATCTGGGGTGAGCCCAGGTGAGCTTCCATACCGGACCGAGGTGTCCGGCCAGCTCAGCCAGCAGGGAGCTCTGTCCGTTGGGTTTCACCTGAAAGTAAGCATTTTAGTTCTAAATTTCAAAAATTTCAAAAAATCGATCATCATTAGATGAATTAACTAGCTCATAAGTATGGTATTCTACGATTATGTGATCGTAGATTTCTTTGTTACCTCCTGACTTTATCATATTTTCAAACATTTATTTATGAATATTTATGAATGAATTTAAATATTTATTTATGAATACCCTCTGAGGTCTATTTATTATGGTGGTTATTATTATTATAACTGACATCGAAAACTTTGATGCTTTTGTCAGATGAGCACGTGGCCAAACGGGTTCCATGATAGTTCAGCTGAGCATCGTTCTGGAAGCAAATAACCATTATGAAATATGCATTAAAGTGACACATC
The DNA here is from genome assembly GCA_943737045.1 of Parapristionchus giblindavisi. Taxonomy (NCBI): domain Eukaryota; kingdom Metazoa; phylum Nematoda; class Chromadorea; order Rhabditida; family Diplogasteridae; genus Parapristionchus; species Parapristionchus giblindavisi. The sequence continues at coordinate 210,894 of CALSFV010000317.1, read as the reverse complement.
GAGCAAATCTAAAATTCTCCGCTCGGGCAATGCTCTCTAGCTTCAATAGTTTACAAGAGTCAGAGCGGAGAGTAAAATTAGCTCGGGTTGTGTCTTTAACAACATTTTGAAATGAAAAACTTACTATGGCATCAGTGTGAGAAGTGTCAACTCGAGAAACAATCGTCGCCTGGAAATATTTAAATTACTTTATTCTATTTTAGTTGTTGAAAGTTGCTAGCTCTGGAGTTGAAATCCTTGCATGATCACGAATACTAGTATAATCATGCATGATTCGACATTCCATGCATGATCATGCATGGAATATCCATCGTTCGTGATCATGCATGGATCTTCCGTGATCATGCACGAATTTTCTGTGATCATGCATGGAATGACAGAATCCATGCATGATCACGGATAATCCATGCATGATTCGAGTATTTTCCATGCATGATCATGCCACTAATTGCACGAATTTTACTTGGATCATGCAAGGATTCAAACACCTGAGAGATAGCAAGAAAATATTTATAGATACCAACCATTTTAACGATCGAGTGATGAGGCGAGCGGAAGACCTTAATTAGATCACGATTAGTAACGATATTTTAACAAAACATCAACAAATAAGGTACAACATATGATTTACAAGAGTTCGTAACCAACCAGTCAAAAAGCACCGTAAGGCGAGTGATGTACCACGAGAATAAACTATCATGAACTGGTTTTAAATAATGCTCAATTTTATATCAATCTTTTTTTACACAACACTTTTTAAAACTTTACATAATGCTCAAATTGAGATCGAAAAACAAAAAAAATAAATCTCATACTGCGAAAAACTAGCCACCCGTTATGATTCCATTTGATTCGTTGTGTAAAGTTTGTACAGTATACCTCAATCTAGTGCCAGTTTCACCGGCGCTCTTTACTACTGTTGGCTCGGTTCCAAGAAGTTCATTCGCTCTTGTTTTCACCTTGTTTTAGTTGCATTAATCACAAGATTAAACGATCAAGGCTGGTTTTAGTTGTTAAATCCATTACGTATTACCACCTGCCACACATTCACCTTGATTAATGTTCGTATATTGGTTGTTATTTTCGGTTAATCATGCTATTCTTATTAGGGTTCGTCCCGCCGGTGAAGCATGGGTAAGTTACTGTCGAAGATCTTCGGTAAGAAGGAGATGCGCATCCTCATGTTGGGGTTGGACGCAGCCGGCAAGACCAGTGTGTTATCCGATCTATATACTATTGCTATTGTGAAATGACAGTTGTTCATTTTGTTACACAATCGATTTGCAGCCATTCTGTACAAATTGAAGTTGGATCAATCAGTAACAACCATTCCCACTGTCGGTTTCAACGTCGAGACTGTTACTTATAAGAATATCAAATTCAATGTTTGGGTACATTTTTGTCGTCTTTGTTTTCTCCCTTTTCTTAGTATATAACGATGACTCATTCGATGATAGTGTCTGTGTGTTTTCTGAGATTTCCGTTCAAACACTCACTTTGATGTGTCAGATTTCTGACGGGGAATAATAATAATATTATTGATATTTGTTTTTAGGATGTCGGAGGACAAGATAAGATTCGTCCCTTGTGGAGGCACTACTACACTGGCACACAGGCTCTCATCTTTGTGCTAGACTCTGCCGATAGAGAACGGTACGCTATTTATTTATTTATTTATTTATTTTATCCATCAGTTAAAACATTAACTTAACTTTGACTTTTTTTATTTATTCCTTTGACTACTTTGACTTAAAAACACAATTTTTATAAATGAGTAGGCTATAATGTACAATTATAAGTTTGCACGCAGATGAGGTTTAAAATTGTAAGGAAATACAATTAATATTAAGTTCATGTCTTTTAATTTTATCTTTAATTTGCATGCAAACCTATATTTGTGCATTATGAACAATTGATTTATTTGCCAACGTTATTATTGATTTTCAAGATTAGTTTGTCTATTTACTCGATCATTTAATCGCGGCTAATTAACAATGAATCATCGTGCCAACGAATTCTTTAATGATTTTGATTGACAAAACGCGTTTAGCAACTCCCTAAATATATTATTATTATTATTAATATTTTTATTATTATTGAATATTATTTATATTTGCAGAGTGGACGAGGCTCGTCTGGAGCTGCACAGAATCGTGAACGACCGAGAGATGCAGGAGGCGGTCATTCTCATCTTCGCCAACAAACAAGATCTTGCTGATTGTATGTTTCATCTTGTGTTCTTCTATATATTTATTTATTTTATCTCCATCAAATATAATGAACACTATATATGGCTCAAATTGATGTGAAACGAAGCTAAAAATGACGACTTTTAAGCGAAAAATATCGAATTTCCTATCGAAGAACCACTATATAAAAACAATGGCGAGGGCACCGAAAATGTATGATGTTTCATCTTGTGTGCTTCTATCCTAGCGTTTTCCGATTTTCCCCTCGACTGAAGAAGTGGTGCATATATTTTCGGTGTTTTTAAATATACTGAGTGGATTTAGAAAATTCGTTATTTTTTGCTTGAAAATATTAATTTTTTAGCTTCATCAAGTGACTGAAAATGAGCCATATATAGTGAGTCGACCCTCGCATTATGAGGGTATGATAATATATGGTTTTCTGTGTTCTTCTATCCTAGCGTTTTCTGATTTTCCACTCGACTGAAGAAGTAGTGCAGTGGAGATAATCGCTAGTGCAAGCACGATAGCGTTCCCTTCTTTATATTTAATGCACACCATGAAGCACAATGTTTAATATATTAAAGTTAACATTTTATAATTTTAAATCCAATGTACATGCAAACTTATACTTGTATATTATTATAACAAATTAATTTACGATCCCTCATCTTTCCCACACAAAATCATTGAGGAAGTTCTGTCCTAGTTCTTTTCCTCTGTTTTACTCGCGCAATCTCAATGCTAATTCATCTTTTTATGTGTGAGAAGATGAATTAGCAATACGATTGTGCGAGTAAATAGGGAAAAATAATAGGAAGCGGAGGTACTGACGGACTAGAAAATTAAACCTTTAATTACCCAAGTTTGAGTTGGTTGAAGTATCTGATATTGACAGACTGGAAAAAGAAATTAAAAAGGAAGATAAACAGCATGTCGTCTTTTTTTAAATAATAATTCATTTATCTTTTGTCCAAGAAACGATAAATGAATTATTATTATTTAAAAAAAGAAATATCTTGTGTCTTATCGCGGTTGACGACACGTTGTTGATGCTACGCAGTATCCGTATTATAGAGGGATTATGGTTGGATGAGTAGCAAGATAAGACCTCGAAATACCATAGACACGATCTTTTAACGGTTGCATAGGTTAAATGGAAGAAGTAGGAATTACTACTTCGTGACTATCGGAGGAGTTCGGTTCCATGAATTTTTGAATTAAATTATAAATAGATCATGATAAACAAGCAAATTTACACGTAGTATTGGGTATTAGTGAATCAAAAGTAGTAACTAGTAGGGGCGAGATTCACTGTGTCGGAAATTAGGTTCTAGACAGTGAACCTTTACAAAATTCTGTTAATGCATTTAAATGATGTGCAAAATATTATGCGTAAGCCGACAAGTGGGTCATAATCGGCCTATTTATAATAATAATACATTAATAATACACCTCAGAGAGTATTGTAAGATTCATAATCACAAGTAATAATTGCAGCTATGAGCCCGCAGGAAGTGCAAGAGGCCCTACAGTTGAATAAAATCCGAGATCGAGCGTGGTATGTTGTCAGTCTTGTTTTTTTTAAAAAATCGTACTATCGATTGGTATTGATATTATTGATTGATTACATTACCAGTTAGCGGCATATTCATTATTGATTGATTGGCATTATTGATCGATTGCTCTGCAGGTACGTTCAACCGGCCGTTGCAGCCTCTGGTCAAGGCCTCCACGAGGGCCTCACTTGGCTCTCTGCCAACTGCAAGACGTAGGCGGGCTCCCGCCACGATTTGCCCTGTCCTCATCATGAGGATTACGGTAGTCCACCATGTCATCCCCTCTGTCTCTCTGTCACATTCCTTTTCACTTTCTCTTTTCTAATATTAATTTTTTGTCCGGCGCTAAAAGCATATTACTCCTACCCGAAACATTGTATGAAATGATCGATAGATATACAGTATCCCTATGATCGATAGAGCTACAGTACCCCATATACAGTATCAACCAAACACCCTACTGTATTCGCATATAGTAGTAATAATCACCGAGATGAAGATGATATTGATTGATTCTACAATATCTATAGCTACAGTAGTATTCTTATTGTATCAATCGATATATCCTTCGCTCACTACAGTATCCCCGCTCCCCTCCGGTGCGCACATATGTAAATGCCGTCAGATATAAATTATTCATAGATTTATATTATCCGATCCGATTGCCTACCTACCGTACACCACACGTCTACCGTACTCGTTTTCATTTATCGATCGACATCGATTACCCTATATCCATTCCCCCCTAATACAGTACTCGGATTGTAATCAGATCAAGTATTAGCTCCACTTGAACTACAGTATACCCTTTGTCTCTAAATTGTTTGATCATTTTACACAGGCAAATCTTTCAGTTTTCATCTATTTTTTTTGTGCAGAACGAACCCCCCCCCCGAGCCAAAGGCCCTATCCCTCTCGCATTGCTTTTGTCTTACATCATTTCATCTTTTATTTGTAAAATAGGCATCATATTAATTAATTCTATTCAGTTTTATTCTTTCGATTACTGTTTTTCTTATAATATTCTTCATGATACATCTGTGATAGATGAATATATATATATTTATTAATGTATTTCCCGCTCCGGTTTTGCAGGGTAATATAGGTAGGGTAGTAAGTAGCGTGAAAAAGTAGCTTACTTTATGCTTATGTTTTACTTACTTTTTCATTATATTCTAATGAAATAGCTAAACAGTAACAAAAAGGTAAGTATAAAGTAAGTTGCTGTTGCGCGCTACTTACTATAATATTACCCTGCAAAACCGGAGCGACGATCCTCGACTTGCTCTCATTTTGATTCGCTTCACGCTTTTCCACCCCCATCTACTAATAGGACAATTCGACACACACTTGACTCTTTTATTGATTAATTTATCGATTAGATTACCGTACTACCTGATTTGTGTGTCCCTACAGGAGCCTGCACACATAGGTCGAAAAGTATGTTACAAAGTACCAAGCCCGGTTTTTGTGCCAAATTTTGACAAAAATTGAAAAAAAACCTGACCGGATTTTGAAAGCCAATAACCTAGCTATTCGACCTATGCCTGCACACACAGTCTTTTGTTCACTTGCTTTTTCCTCTCTCTTTTGTGCCACTCCGGCTTGGCGGAATAAACGATAAATGGTTCTTTTTATGCAAATTTGCTTGCTTACCAAATCATGAGTCGACACCACTAACGGAAGATCTACCTTCGAACGCAATTAAATCGATAAATCGATAATTCAAGGTGATTGATTCTATTCGATCGAAAGTCCGCATAGGAATCGATGAGCGAGGGTAAGTTTCTGATTACCGTAATTCTCGGAGTTGATCTTTGGTCTTTTTAAAAAAAATCTTTGATCTTTTGAATAGATCTTTGATCTTTTGAATAGATCTTTGATCTGTTGCGTTTATCTTTGGTCTTTTGAGTTGATCTTTGATCTTTGGAGTTGATCTTTGATCTTTTGAGTGCGATATTCGGTGATGTTCGCGCGTGCGAATACGCGCAAGCACAAGAAGTGGGAGGGCGACGGGCATCTGGCGATTCACGCCACCGGAGAGATGGAGCTGACGGAGGATAGAGGACGCGAGATCGCCCGGTGATTGCATGTTTCAGCCTCCACTCAAATGGGTGTAGTGGATTTCATATACGACTCTGTGATCGTGCAACCAAAAATACAGTAAATTTTTGTGAAAAAAAAGCTCAATAAATATCTCTTATCGTACTCTACTCTATCGAGAGAAAGTAGTTATATGGATATACTATGATAATGAATTATGGCAAGGTTTGTGCGCGCGCGTGTACAATTAGCATGAAAGTGATCAATCAATCGAGCTCATGCGCTTTGTTTCTTTTTCGTGTGATCATATTGTCACTTTCGTAAAAGGCTCTTTCACTAGAAGTAGACTCAAAGTAAATTTTAACTCTTTTACGTATTTGAAGTAGACTTTAAGTTTTGAAATAAAAAGAGGAGGTTCAGTTAATATGTGGCCCAATCACTTTGCACCAGTCACACGGTGATTGCACGTTTCGTTGCCCGTTTGAGTCCTTGGATTTTTAGGGGTCGCTAGTTATAGTAGAATAGGTTTTGAACAGTTCTAGAAAACATATCGCCAAGAAAAAACTTATTACACATTTTTAGTACGCTAATTGCGAGAAGTATAGTCTGGCATGGATCAGTGGGTAAAAGGGTAGTTTGCCAGAAGAACTTAGGATTTTGCACATACATTTTCGCCCCACTCACAATCAGTTGTTTTTGCGAATTATAAACTGACCCGAAATTAGAACAAAACTGACCCGATCTACATCTCAAGTACTCGAAACTGACCCGATCTTAGGTGATCCTTACTAATCTCGCTCTCCCGCATATTCCTAGATGGGTCTCGAGTTTCAAAACTGACCGCATCGACAAAAAGTGCTCACTCACAATGTGGGTGCTCGAAAATGTATGATTTTGCATATCATTTTGATGTGTGATAAATGAATAAAATAAATAAATAAATGGTTATGATCTTCGTAGGAGTTCGTGTGCCTCGAATAACGCGATAGTTTTACCTCTACCGTTCAGCGGGAGTATAACAGCGAAGAAGCGAGCGGAGATCGAGGATGGCTACATCATGAACATCGGAGGATACGAAATCGAGATTCAGGAGGAGGTGGATCCCGAGACGAAACCAGGTTACGGTAGTACTACCAATCGATATTAATTCGTTCATTACAGTAGCAGTTATCACTGCAATGCCTACCGTAACCGGACGTGGTCCGACCCCATCGACGCTGCTTCTCGCCACGAAGATGCCGACGCCTGATCGTGCCGCCAAAGTATTGATTAGTTATTATTGATTGATGAGATATTATTGATTACTTTGAGATATTATTGATTGATGAGATATTATTGATTACTTTGAGATATTATTGATTAATGCGTTATTATTGATTGATGAGATATTATTGATTACTTTGAGATATTATTGATTTATGAGATATTATTGATTTCTTTGAGATATTATTGATTGATTTCTGTTTCAGGCTAGCGCTAGCTTGCCCAAGCGTCCTCTTCAACCCATTGCTCCCTCGGCGAATACCGTGTCTCCTCCCTCGAGCGAACCCGCATCGAAGGTTGATCTTTGATCTTTGATCTTTGATCTATCGATTGATTGAGCTTACAGAAGCCAGCACTGTCATCGACCCTTCAGCTCACCGGAGCTCGTAAGCCATTCTGTAGCCCATTGGTGACCGAACGAGAGCAACTACCGCCGTTTATTGTCAATGAAGAGGAGGTTATTATCGATTTATCGATTTATTGATTGATTTTTATTTATTATCGATTTATATTTCTGATATTTTGATGCCTCAATTGATCTCTAACATCTACAAAATGAAGTTTCTCCTCCACGCATGAGTTACTGTGGTACTGTAGGGTCGATTTTTGTATCATCTACGCTTTTTTACGTGACGTTGCTCACCATGTGCGTAGATAAATTATTATTATTATATTTTTTATTCTAGGTAGAGCAGGGAGCGGCGCCGGTTACGGTAGACGGTCATATCGCTCGATATCTGAGAGACCATCAGAAGGAGGGCGTGACGTTTCTGTATAAGCGATTGAAGGTTTGTGCGTTCTGCTGCTAATAATACTTGATTTGCTATTGCTGGCTGTTTTGATACCGTAATTCCATGTTAGTTGTGGGATTTCTTACCGTAACCTTGTTGCCACCGTAACGCTGTTTTTACCGTAACCCTGTTCTTGTTGTAACCCTATTGTTACCGTAATCCTGTTACTACCGTAACCCTATTCTTATCGTAAGCCTGTTGATAGCATAACCCTGTTCCTACCGTAACCGTGTTCTTGCCGTAACCCGTGTTCTTACCGTAATCCGGTTGTTACCGTAACCCTGATTCAGGATCGTGGAGGCGGAGCTATTCTGGCTGATGACATGGGTCTGGGGAAGAGCATTCAGACCATTGCGACCTCGTGGGCGCTCCTGAGACGAAAGGTGTCGTTAATAATATGAATAAGAATAATAACTCTCCGCTCTGGCAACACTCTCTCGTAGATAAAGAAAACGAGTGGAGAGTTTCAAATTCGCTCGGGTTGTCCCTTCAAAGCTAGTTACTTTGAGAGGATTCTTGCTTCTTTGCACGAGTATTTTTCTGCAATTATCAATAATGATGATTAATTCGATGCCGCCCACTTATGGTGATTAAGAGACCGGCTCGGTAAGACTCGAGCATTTTGATCCCCTGCCGGACATTCGCCAAGACTTTCGATCTGGGCCTCAATACTTTCATCGTAGACACATACCGGGGGGAGACCGATGAAAGTTATAGTGAAAATGCCCTTGGGTTCAAACCCGGCTCACATATGTTTCATAAAATAAAAAATTGAAAAATTCATAACTTTTCAATCGTGATAGCTAGGACTTTTATTTCTTTTTATTGGTGAATAACATGTCATGCACTCTTATAAACACTCCTGAACAATAATATCATATCGTTCTGAATATGTTTTTTCGTGTCTGATTTTCAGATTTTTCTTCGTCTATCCTCATTGAAGAGATACTGCAAGAAATGCCATAGTGTATATTGTAGCCCTGACGATTATGCACATGGTGGTCACATTCCCTTGGCCAGCCAGTTTGTCATAAGCCTCGAGAATTGCAACTGAATGTGAGATGTGCGTAAATTGCAAAAATCGAAAATTAAATTTCTTGAAATTCGCAAGAGTAAGAGGTAGCTGTATTATGTCATTTTACTCGTAGTGATGCGCGTGCATAGGAATAATATACAAATAGACTCAGACTACATTTTTTTTAAATTTAGAAAAATAATTATTTTATTTTTATTTTTTCAACTCCCACATTCAGTCGACCGTCAAGGCAAGTTGATTCATGGGGCGGATGGTGGCTGATGCATGTGTGTTTGCAGAAACGACTGCAACGTGAAGAATCGTCGTTTCGCAGATCTCGAATTTATTTTTTTAATTATCAAACTTGAATATTTATATGTTTCTTTCACATAAATTGGTTGCAAGGTAGTGTACTACATCCAAAGCTGTACCATTTTAATCAGTAAGAGTATACGGTACTGAACTACCGTAATCGCCAGGAATCGCGAACTAATATTTTTTTCAGTCGACCCATAATTTTCAACCATGACCCGGGGTTCATGGCTGAGAATGGTTGAGGTCGAAAAATTCATGATGATCCCAGACCAAATACTATTTGGCATTATATCAACAGTGGGCCAACTTTTATTTTTATGGATACCATAGCTCAAATTACCGTAATCTAGCTACCGTATCCTATAATAATTTGGTGAGATTCTCGGAAAATTCAAGTGCGTGCATTACTAGTACGGTAATTCGAGCGATGGTATCCATAAAAAATAAAAGTTGGTCCACTGTTGATATAATGCCACATAGTATTTGGTCTGGGATCATCATGAATTTTTCGACCTCTGCAATTCTCAACCATGAACACGGGGTCATGGTTAAAAATCATGGGTCGACTGAAAAAAGTTAGTTCGCGATTCCTGACGGTTACGGTATTGCAGTACAGTACACTCCTACTGATAACAATGGTACAGCTTTGGTTGTCGTACGCCACCTTCCAACCGATTTATATCAAAGAAACATATAAATATTCAAGTTTGATTATTAAAAAAATAAATTCGAGATCTGCGAAACGACGATTCTTCGCGTTGCAGTCGTTTCTGCAAACACACATGCATCAGCCACCATCCGCCCCATGAATCAACTTGCATTGACGGTCGACTGAATGTGGGAGTTGAAAAAATAAAAAAAAATAATTATTTTTCTAAATTTAAAAAAAATGTAGTCCGAGTCTATTTGTATATTATTCCTATGCACGCGCTTCACTACAAGTAAAATGACATAAAACACACTATCTTAGAAAATCGTCATATGTGCGGTATCGATGAAAAATGAATTTTTCTGTTTTATGTGTGATAATTACAGGCTCCATGAGTGAAGTACACTGGTACTTGGAAATTGCTTCCAATTGAAAATTCGCTTCAGGGGGTGACCACAGAACGATTTGGCGACTTTTCCTAAAAAGTTTATTTCGATGCCAATCGATACTGGAGTGGGCGCAATGGACTCCTTAGCTAATTCTAAGAAACTATTGCTAAAAAGAGTTTTTCGATCAAAGATCAACGAAGGCTGGAATCAGGAATTTTCGAAAAAAATTTCACATTAAATTAATTCTCACTATTTTCCCATGGAGAAAGTAAATTTTTTATTTGCTTAATTGCTTCTAAATATTATAACACGTCTTCAGTTTAAAAAGTGTAATTTATAAAAAATGGGAAATTTGTGTACGAATCAATTTTGTTCGTTGAACTTAATTGTGGTGAGGATTGGCGACGTTTCACAGAAAGTTTATTTCGAATCTAATCAATTTGGGAATGGGCGCATTCGAATCCTTGTCTAATTCTAAGAAACTATTGCTGAGGAGAGTTTTTCGATTAACGGTCAACGAACGCTGGAATTGGGAATTTTCGAAAATAAATGTTTACATTAAATTAATTCTCACTATTTTCCCATAGCGAATGTGAATTTTTTATTTGCTCAATCGCTTCTGCATATCATAACACATCTTAGCACGTATACGAATAAGTGAATAGTATAAAAAATATATCACAATGATGATTAGAATAGTGAGCAACACTGCCCAACTGCAGCTGCACTCCGAATACCTGTGTCATTGCGTTGAAATACGCACGAAACTAGCAGAAAAGCGACAAAAAATCGATTAGGAAATTACCGTCACCATAATTAATCACCATAATTCATACAACAACGACAAAATTGATTCGTACACAAATTTCTATTTTTTTTTATAAATTACACTTTTTAAAGTGAGGATGTGTTATGATATGTAGAAGCGAAATAAAAAGTTTACATTCGCCATGGGAAAATAGTGAGAATAAATTTAATGTAAACATTTATTTTCGAAAATTGCCAATTCCAGCGTTCGTTGACCGTTAATCGAAAAACTCTCCTCAGCAATAGTTTCTTAGAATTAGACAAGGATTCGAATGCGCCCACTCCCAAATTGATTAGATTCGAAATAAACTTTTTGTGAAACGTCGCCAATCCTCACCACAATTAAGTTCAACGAACGAAATTGATTCGTACACAAATTTCCCATTTTTTATAAATTACACTTTTTAAACTGAAGACGTGTTATAATATTTAGAAGCAATTAAGCAAATAAAAAATTTACTTTCTTCATGGGAAAATAGTGAGAATTAATTTAATGTGAATTTTTTTCTGAAAATTTCCGAATTCCAGCCTTCGTTGATCTTTGATCAAAAAACTTTCCTCAGCATTAGTTTCTTAGAATTCGCCAAGGAGTCCATTGCACCCACTGCCGAATCGATTGGATTCGAAATAAACTTTTTAGGAAAAGTCGCCAAATCGTTCTGTGGTCACCCCCTGAAGCGAATTTTCAATTGGAAGCAATTTCCAAGTACCAGTGTACTTCACTCATGGAGCCTGTAATTATCACACATAAAACAGAAAAATTCATTTTTCATCGATACCAAAAAATATTCCAGTTGTTCAATTCTCTCAGATAGTGTTTTATAATACAGCTACCTCTTACTCTTGCGAAATTCAAGAAATTTAATTTTCGATTTTTGCAATTTACACACATCTCACATTCAGTTGCAATTCTCGAGGCTTATGACAAACTGGCTGGCCAAGGGAATGTGACCACCATGTGCATAATCGTCAGGGCTACAATATACACTATGGCATTTCTTGCAGTATCTCTTCAATGAATATAGAAGAAGAAAAATCTGAAAATCAGACACGAAAAAACATGTTCAGAACGATAAGATATTATTGTTCAGGAGTGTTTATAAGAGTGCATGACATGTTATTCACCAATAAAAAGAAATAAAAGTCCTAGCTATCACGATTGAAAAGTTATGAATATTTCAATTTTTTATTTTATGAAACATATGTGAGCCGGGTTTGAACCCAAGGGCATTTTCACTATAACTTTCATCGGTCTCCCCCCGGTATGTGTCTACGATGAAAGTATTGAGGCCCAGATCGAAAGTCTTGGCGAATGTCCGGACCATGCTCGAGTCTTACCGAGCCGGTCTCTTAAATCAAAAAAATAATCGTGATTAAATCCATACATTTTGGTTCAACTCACATTTGCAGAACTATAATCTGACCCTTAATTGTGATAAACGAACCCGATTATAAACTGGCCCGTAAAATTGGTTAATTTTCGTTTATTTTGGCAAAATATGTGATAAAGTGACCAGTTTTTTATAAGCGCGCCAATATATAAACTGACACGTACCCACAATGTGGGTGCTCGAAAATGTATGATTAAATCAATTAATAATGATGAATGAAATCAATCAATAATGATCATTAAATCAATCAATAACGATCGTAAAATCAATCAATAATCGTGATTTTAATCTATCAAAATCAATCAATATCATGATGTAGATCACTCGTCCGGAGGACGCTGTACGCAAGTGTCTCGTGGTGGTGCCCTCATCACTGCTCAACAATTGGAGGGCGGAGTTCGCCAAGTGGTTCAGAAGCACTCGGACGCCTGTGAGCGAATATAATAATAAGAAAAATAAATAAATAAATAAATGGAAGATTATTAAATTAGTAATGTAACTAGATGTACTATTATTGGTTTAACTTGCACGTTATGCATCGTTACATTTGCCTTACGTGTCTACGCCGTAACCCCCTCCGTCGCGCCGGAGAGGTAACAGTGCATTAAAAATAGATTATGAAATTAATATATTAGTTAATAATGTGCCTTATGGTGTTTCGGCCGCTAAGATAACTAAGAAAGACCAAAGATCATGACGCTCGAATTTGCATTCGTTGGTAGGCATTCTGGTGATTGTAAAAAAAATTTTTTTAATGCTTGACAATGAGTCGTGTCATGAACTAGAAGTTGAATAGCAGCATGCTATACTGTAACAATACATAGTATACTGAAGCTGCATGCATAGGTCGAATAGCTAGGTTATCGGATTTCAAAATGCGGTCAGGTTTTTCGATTTTTGACAAATTTGGCTCAAAATGCGGTCAGGTTTTCCGATTTTTGTGAAATTTTGGCTCAAAATGCGGTCAGGTTTTTCGATTTTTTAAGAAATTCTGGCTCAAAATGCGGTCAGGCTTGGTACTGTGTAACATACTTTTCGAACTATGGCTGCATGGATCAAAGATCATGCGAGAGGTTGAGTGGCAATACCACATACTGTAGGTGCAGAGATCAAAGATCAATCAATCAATAGTTCATTTATTGATTGATCGACAGCTCAAAGAGCAAAGATCATCTCATGATTCAGGCGATACTCATCCGGAAGGCCGCGGACATCGGCGCGTACGCGTCCGCGCACAAGATCACGCCCTTCCTCGTGGTGAGCTACGACGCGGCGCTGCGGTGCGGACGGGCGTTGGCCGCGTGCCAATTCGATCTGCTCGTATGCGACGAGGGCCACCGGCTCAAGAACGTCAACGGCAAACTGCGCGATATCGTCAGTTTTTGATCTTTGATCTTTTAGTCTATAACCATTGATCTTTCTTCTTTTAATCTGTGAACTTTGAGCTTGATCTTTGATCTTTTGATCCCTTTGAAAGACCTTCGAATTTTGATTTTCTTATCTTTGTCATTTTAGTCTGTGATCTTTAATCTTTGATCTTTTGATCTTGGTCTTTTGATCTTTGATCTTTAAGCTGTACTCCATGAACATTCCTCGTCGTCTTCTGCTCACCGGAACGCCCATCCAGAATGATCTCGACGAGCTCTATTCCCTCCTCGATTTCGTGCGTCCGCAAGCATTCGGTATACGGTAGTCGACGAATACTGATCAAGCACACCTTCGTACAGGCACACTGCCCGAGTTTCGTGCGTGGTGTAAGAGGGCGGGCGACGATTCGGAAACGTCGTCGACGACCGCAGATGATGATGTGCAGACGACGATTGGTGATGTCATGCTGAGACGAACGTCCGAAGTGAACACGAAGCATCTGCCAGATAAGCGTAAGCTTTGATCTTTGATCTCTGATCTGTGTTTTGTTTGATCTCTGAAATCTCTATAGTTTGATCGTTGATATCTGGACTCTGTATAGTTTGATCTTTGATGTTTGATCTCTGTTCTGTGTATAGTTTTATCTTTGATATTTGATCTCTGATCTCTGTATAGTTCGATCTTTGGTGTTTGATCTTTTATCTCTGTGTAGTTTGATCTTTGATCTCTGCAGATGAGTATGTATTCTTCTGTGCGCCGTCGCCCCTGCAACGCAAAATCTTCCAGGTATTCAATTGTCAAATAATTTTACTCTCCGCTCTGGCCACACTCTCTCGTCGACGAAGTGAGCGAGAGTGCATTGTCAGATCGGAGAGTTTCAGATTAGCTCGGTGTGTGCAATTTTGCAATGTGCAATATAAGTGCAATTTTGTTTCAATCCTACCTGTGAGGTTTTTCTTTAATCAAGAATATTGATTGATAGGCAGTCGCGGATCACGTCACCGGCGATCCTCTCGTATTGATTGATCACATGAGAAAGGTTACTGTAGATGCATTCATACTGTACCTATGTATTGATTGGTTGCAGGCTTCCAATCATCCGGCCATTCTCTATAAGCACCTGCAGAAGGGCGTTGATGATCAGCAGGTACGGTATTGATTGAATATCGATTGAATATTGATGGAATATTTATTGATTATTAATGAATATTGATTGATTATTGATTTTCTCAGAAGTCGCGTGTGAGCTATGCGTCCATTACGTCTGTCTTTCCTCGAGATTACGGTAATCGACCGGCGGGAATCGCTGATTCAGGTTTGATTTGGGTCCTGACTGGAATTCTACCGTAACCCGCATCATTCAGGCAAACTGTCCGTGCTTACCGAAATGCTGACCGCCTTCCGTGCGCTTAAGGAGTGTACGGTAGTCGTGAGCCAGTATACCAAGGTTATTGATTGATTCCAAAGATATTATTGATTGATTCCTTAGCATTATACCTTTGCAGTCGCTGGACATGATAGCTGTGCTGTGTTCGTCGATGGGAATGCGAGTATTACGGTAGTGTCAATCGATAATTGATTGAGTCAATCGATAATTGATTGTGTCAATCGATAATTGATTGAGTCGATCGATAATTGATTCAGTCAATCGACAATTGATTGAGTCGATCGATAATTGATTTAGTCAATCGATAATTGATTGAGTCAATCGATAACTGATTAAGTCAATCGATAATTGATTGACTCCGTTACCGTAACCCTCTTGCAGTCTGGATGGTCAGACGCCTCTACAGAATCGACAGGCGCTCGTGGATACATTCAACGGCGAGAGGAATGCGGAAAATGTGTTCTTGCTCTCGTCCAAAGCAGGTAGGCATATGGTACCCAGTAGGGTGGCGAAAATGATTCATGATTATTCGTCCACTTTAGCGGTCTAGAGTGAGTATTCACGGGAGAGGCATTCACGACCGCTCTCTCTTGCGAATGAGTTGTTAGAGGAGAGGTCAATGCGAATGAGTCAAAAAAAGCGAGTCGATTGCGAGTCAGACCGGTCCTTTCACCATCCTTTCACCAAATTTTCTTGACTCACTTCGACTCGCAAAAAAGCGAATATTCGCAGGGGAGACCGGTCAACTGTCACTTGGAATGAATAATCGCAAGGAAAGTGAGCCACTCATTTTAGGCCATAGAAATGAATATTCATGAGTCATTTTCGCCACCCTAGTACCCAGGTATACGGTATGTAGGTATACGGTAGGTACGCTGGTGTACGGTAGGCGCGATGGTAGGCATACTTGGAACACCGTCGCCGATATTAGACGATTGTTTTGTGATAGATTTGGTGTGATTGTTGCGTGTGATTCCAGCAATATATTTCATTAGTGACTCTCAAAGATCTAAACCCATACAAAGGCCGTGAAACATTCTATCACCGTGTGACTGTGGGCACGGTGAATAGCGCTACTTCAAGTGGTGTATATACTGTAATGTATTTCGTCAAACGGCTAGCAAAGGAAGGAAGAGTTATCGATCGATGGTTTTAATATATTTATTGATTGTTTGTATTACAGGCGGTGTTGGTCTGAATCTGATTGGCGGCTCACGACTGATTCTCTTCGATCTCGACTGGAATCCCGCTTGTGATCTACAGGTGGGCGTATTTAATAATAATAATAATAATAATAATAATAATAATAATAATAATAATAATAATAATAATAATAATAATATTTCATTTCGTATTCAAGAGAAGATTCTGGCTAGCATACACTATGTATAAAACAGAATGGTTTCTTACCGGCCACGCCCCTTTTCTCTCTCTCTTTCTCTTCCACTCTCTCTGCACCCCCCCTCTCTCTCCGCCGCAAATTTCGTGTTCAAACCAGTCGTGACGGCTATATATATATATATATATATATATATATATATATATATATATATATATATATATATATATATATATATATATATATATTCTGAATAAACGATGCAAGGAAGTTAAGTTTCGGTTGAGTTTCAATAGATTATGATAGATCCTTTGAGAATTGTTTAGTTCGTTATTTGATCCGGGTATGCATCAAAACGAATAACTTCGATTTGCTCATTTTACGATCCTCACGCTTTATACTGTTATTATATAAATAAATTATTTAAAAAAATAATTTTAATAATTCATCATCGATTCATCTGATTTTATTTATTTATGAAATAAATAAATAAATAAATCTAATTGTAGGCAATGGCTCGCATATGGAGAGACGGTCAACCGCGTGTCTGCCATATCTATCGATTGGTCACTACGGTAGGTATTAGATTACGGTATCAGGGGGTCAATGCCTGAATATCGATTGATTTCTACCAGGGTACAAGCGATCCATTGGTTACTACGGTATGTATTAGATTACGGTATTAATTGGTAGTTCCTGATTATCGATTGATTGCTATTAGGGTACAAGCGATCGATTGGTCACTACGGCATGTATTAGATTACGGTATTAATGGGTAGTGATTATCGATTGATTGCTTTGAGGGTACAAGCGATCGACTGGTCACTACGGTAGGTATTAGATTACGGTAGTAGGGGGATAATGGCTGATTATCGATTGATTGTTTGATTGCTATTAGGATACAAGCCATCGAGTTGTCTCTACCGTACGATTACGGTATTAGTGGGTAGTGCCTGATTATCGATTGATTGCCGCTTCAAGGGCACAATCGATGAGAAGATTCTGCAGCGGCAGATCAAGAAGACGGGCTTGGCCGCCGTGATCGACGTGGAGGGTCTCGCACAGAATGGAGGTATACTGTATGATTGGTTATTGATTATTAGGTTATTGATTGATAGATGATCGGTTATTGATTAATAGATTATTGATTGAAATATGATTGGTTTTTTGATTGATGAATAACCCAGTTATATTCACGTTCCAGCCAGCGCATAGATCTGATTTTGTTGCGGGCGATATGTTATTTACCAAGCATAGGTCGAAAAGTATGTTACAAAGCACCAAGCCTGACCGCATTTTGAGCCAAAATTTCCACATAAATCGTAGAACCTGACCGCATTTTAAGCCAAAATTTCACAAAAATCGATAAGCCTGACCGCATTTTGAGCCAAATTTGCTAAAAATCGAAAAGCCTGAACGCATTTTGAAAACCGATTACCTAGCTATTCGACATATGTTACCAAGGCGTCTATAAATATATATGTTATGCAGAAGATGCAGCCGATCTCTGATTATCGATTTATTTTAGATTATCGGATTAAATATATCGAATTATCGAATTATATAAATATCGAATTGTTATTTATTGATTATTATTACTATTTATTTTTGATTATTCTTGATTATCGATTTATTCTTGACTATCGATTTCATTTAACTTCAGAGAAGCTGTCGTTCCGCGACGAGGATCTGGCGGACATCTTCTCGCTGAAGACCACCGCGTCCAACACCCACGACCTCCTCGAGTGTGACTGTGCGGGCAGCGGACTGCTGCCTCTTGAGCGGGAAGAGGAGGAGGAAGAGCGTAGGAGGGATGAAGGTATACCGTAGTTGAGGGTTACGGTATCGATTGGGAACTGTAGAGATTACGGTAGTATCTTGGGAAGAGAGAGTACGGTAGCATTCTAGAGGAGGAGGAGGAGCGCAGACGGGACGAAAGTACGGTAGTTAAGGGTTACGGTATTGATTGGTTACTGTAGAGATTACGGTAGTATCTTGGGAAGAGAGAGTACGGTAGCATTCTAGAGGAGGAGGAGGAGCGCAGACGAAGGTATACGATAGTGCGGTAGTACGGTAGTAGGTACGAAGGTATACGGTAGTAGTTATTACGGTAGTACGGTAGTAGGTACGAAGGTAGTTGCGGACTACGGTATCGATTGGTTACTGTAGAGATTACGGTAGTATCTTGGAAAGAGAGAGTACGGTAGTATTGTAGATGAGGAGGAGGAGCGCAGACGGAACGAAGGTACGGTAGTACGGTACGAAGGGAGTTGCGTGCTACGATATAGATTGATAACTGTAGAGATTACGGGATTGATTGAGAATCATAGAGATTACGGTATCGATTGGGAACTGTTGAGATTACGTCATCGATTGAGAATCATAGAGATTTCGCTATTGATTGGTTACTGTAGAGATTACGGTGGTATCTTAGAAAGAGAGAATACGGTAGTTGCGGATTGCGGTATTGATTGGGAACTGTAGAGATTACGGTAGCATTGTAGAAGGCATGGACGAGGACGAAATGTTGGCCGTGGTGAATGGAGAGGAGGAATATGAAGGGGATGAGGACAGAGGAGACAACACGGAGAAGAGAATCGATGATGATGAAGCTATTGGAGATGAGGAGGAGGAAGGAGGAGAGGAGGTTGGAGAGCTGCCCAGTGGGGTAAGTTCCACACGTCTTGATCAATAACGTGTTGAAGTTGTTGATCTATGTAGTTATCGATTTATCGATGATTACAATTGGCAATTCGAGTCTCGATTGATGATGCTGTAGCTTTAGTGGATCAATTGATTACAGTAGTCAAATAATACTGTAATGAGCTCAGCAATCAATAATTCTGGAATACTGTAATGAGCTTATCAATCAATAATTCTTGATTACTGTAATGAGCTCATCAATCAATAATTCTTGATTACTGTAATGGTCTAGTTGGGTCCCCCGTATAGACCTCTCACAGGAGGGAGATCATGTCAGAATGCTCTCCCCTCATTTTCCTTGCATCGTCATTCCCCATGACCCATTCCCCTATATAAACCCCCTCCTATCATGATAAAGTTAGTCTCGAGTGAGCTTGTCGTCTAGTCTTCCTTGTTACACTTCAACTGTCTCATCAATCAATAATCTTTGATTAATGTAGCCAGCTCATCAATCAATGATCCTAGAATATTGTAATGAGCATATCAATCGATATTCCTTGATTACTGTAATGAGCTCATTATTCAATAATCCTTGGTTACTGTAATGAGCTCATCAATCAATAATCTTTGATTAATGTAGCCAGCTCATCAATCAATGATCCTAGAATATTGTAATGAGCATATCAATCGATATTCCTTGATTACTGTAATGATCTCATCTATCAATAATCCTTGATTACTGTAATGAGCTCATTATTCAATAATCCTTGGTTACTGTAATGAGCTCATCAATCAATGATCCTCTTTGCAGCCGGCATCAATGGCCGAACTGTTCCGTTGGCGCCATTACGGACCGGAAGATGAGGCGGCGTGGGCTCACATCAAGGCGATATCTGGAGTTGGTAAGTATACTGTAGTATTGGGATTACGGTATTGATTATGTTGGATTACGGTATTGATTGAGTTGGATTACGGTATTGATTGATTTGGATTACGGTATTGATTGAGTTGGATTACGGTATTGATTGAGTTGCATTACGGTATTGATTATGTTCGATTACGGTATTGATTATGTTGGATTACGGTATTGATTATTTTGGATTACTGTATTGATAATGTTGGATTACGGTATTGATTATAGAATATAGAATATTTCTGAGTGTAGCCGAATACTTGACAAGAAGAATTATAGATTATATTTATATGACGTTTCGATACAATAAACATATCATCATCAGATGGAAGAATTACCTACAAGAACAATATGATCATAGATAACCGTATAAACAAATATATGAGACACAAGCAATCTAAGGATATGACTAGGTGAATGAATGACTGAGTGAGTGGGACGCCAATGCGTGTTGGATATAGAGTGAGAGAGAGGAAGAGGGAGAGAAGGAGAGGGAGAGGGAGAGAGGTCAGCTAATAGTGAAGAAAAAGGCGAGAGAGTACTAAAGATTCAATGTAATGAGGGTCACAGGGGCTTGGTCAGAGGAGAGCTCTTCTTTGGTGTTCAAAGATGGGTTCAAGGATCTAATATACCAAGCTTCAGTAATTTGTCTACGGGCTGGGTTGGGTTCAATGGCAAGGATGGAACCGGTGAGTGTTAAAGGGTCACCGTTGTGAAACAGCAAGGAATGGATGGAGAAGGCATTGTTAGGGTAAGAGGAAGGACGGGTAGCGGCCCGACGATGTTCGGACGCTCTTTCGTGGACCGGCCTTCCAGAATGACCTACATAGCATTCTTTGCACAAATCACACGAGATTTTGTAGACAACACCGGGGGTTTGACAACAACCAGGACGAGAGTGTGGGCAAAATATACATAGAGTTGGAGATGAACAACGTGGGGGATCAAGCGAACGATTACATGAAAGAATAGATAATAGAGAGCGAGAGGGCTTTTCAACAATGAGAACATCAAGGTCCGCTTTCTTGAAAGCTGATTTGATGTCTGCAGTGAAAAGATCAGAGATGAAGGGGATTGAAAAGATTGGCCGATTCTCAGTCACCAAAGGTTTTTCACGAGTCCGATGTCCCTTGAGGGGAGCATTCAATTCGTATCCATTTGAATGGATGATCTTTCGAGCAAGCTCGATCGATTCCCTTTTGTGACAGATTGAGGATACAGACAAAGAGGTACGACAAGTGTTAAGGACAATGGATTTTTTGATATGAGATGGATGATGAGAGGAGGAATGGATAAGAATATTTTTGTTTGAGGCTTTTCGATACCACTTTGTGTGGAATCTACCAGTTCTCCGATCCAACCTAAGTTGGAAATTCAAAAAGGCTAGCCACTCTCTAACGGGAGCCTCTCTTGTTAATCGAATGTTAGGCTTTCCATTGTCATTGAGTGAATCAAACAAAGTATCCAAATCACATTGAGATAAAGCAACTACAATATAGTCATCAATATAACGACCTAAAAATACAATGCCTGAACGAAGAGAAGACCTCTCAATTGAATCCATGTAGACCACAGCCAGAATTGGAGCCAGACGATTACCCATCGCCAGACCCCGCTTCTGCCTGTAGAGAACCTGGTCAAAGGAGAATATATTGCAAGAAAGACAAGCATTAAGGAGGGACTTTACATCAGAAAAACGGAGACCATAGAGGGGAATGGATGAGGATGAAAGTAGAGACATAACTGCAGTAATAGCATCACAATTAGAGACATTAGTGTACAGACTATACACTAATGTCTCTAATTGTGATGCTATTACTGCAGTTATGTCTCTACTTTCATCCTCATCCATTCCCCTCTATGGTCTCCGTTTTTCTGATGTAAAGTCCCTCCTTAATGCTTGTCTTTCTTGCAATATATTCTCCTTTGACCAGGTTCTCTACAGGCAGAAGCGGGGTCTGGCGATGGGTAATCGTCTGGCTCCAATTCTGGCTGTGGTCTACATGGATTCAATTGAGAGGTCTTCTCTTCGTTCAGGCATTGTATTTTTAGGTCGTTATATTGATGACTATATTGTAGTTGCTTTATCTCAATGTGATTTGGATACTTTGTTTGATTCACTCAATGACAATGGAAAGCCTAACATTCGATTAACAAGAGAGGCTCCCGTTAGAGAGTGGCTAGCCTTTTTGAATTTCCAACTTAGGTTGGATCGGAGAACTGGTAGATTCCACACAAAGTGGTATCGAAAAGCCTCAAACAAAAATATTCTTATCCATTCCTCCTCTCATCATCCATCTCATATCAAAAAATCCATTGTCCTTAACACTTGTCGTACCTCTTTGTCTGTATCCTCAATCTGTCACAAAAGGGAATCGATCGAGCTTGCTCGAAAGATCATCCATTCAAATGGATACGAATTGAATGCTCCCCTCAAGGGACATCGGACTCGTGAAAAACCTTTGGTGACTGAGAATCGGCCAATCTTTTCAATCCCCTTCATCTCTGATCTTTTCACTGCAGACATCAAATCAGCTTTCAAGAAAGCGGACCTTGATGTTCTCATTGTTGAAAAGCCCTCTCGCTCTCTATTATCTATTCTTTCATGTAATCGTTCGCTTGATCCCCCACGTTGTTCATCTCCAACTCTATGTATATTTTGCCCACACTCTCGTCCTGGTTGTTGTCAAACCCCCGGTGTTGTCTACAAAATCTCGTGTGATTTGTGCAAAGAATGCTATGTAGGTCATTCTGGAAGGCCGGTCCACGAAAGAGCGTCCGAACATCGTCGGGCCGCTACCCGTCCTTCCTCTTACCCTAACAATGCCTTCTCCATCCATTCCTTGCTGTTTCACAACGGTGACCCTTTAACACTCACCGGTTCCATCCTTGCCATTGAACCCAACCCAGCCCGTAGACAAATTACTGAAGCTTGGTATATTAGATCCTTGAACCCATCTTTGAACACCAGAGAAGAGCTCTCCTCTGACCAAGCCCCTGTGACCCTCATTACATTGAATCTTTAGTACTCTCTCCTTGTTCTTCACTATTAGCTGACCTCTCTCCCTCTCCCTCTCCTTCTCTCCCTCTTCCTCTCTCTCACTCTATATCCAACACGCATTGGCGTCCCACTCACTCAGTCATTCATTCACCTAGTCATATCCTTAGATTGCTTGTGTCTCATATATTTGTTTATACGGTTATCTATGATCATATTGTTCTTGTAGGTAATTCTTCCATCTGATGATGATATGTTTATTGTATCGAAACGTCATATAAATATAATCTATAATTCTTCTTGTCAAGTATTCGGCTACACTCAGAAATATTCTATATTCTATACATCACCATAATGACAAGAATTACGCAGTACATTACGGTATTGATTATGTTGGATTACGGTATTGATTGGTAGATTATGGTATTGATTTATTTTGAGTATTGATTGATTGCTGACCGATCGATTACAGGATCAATGGCCATGGAGGAGCTCACGTTCGCCCTGCACTATTCGGCGACTTTTTAGTGATTATCGATTGGTTCTCGATGTTTTTATTGATTTTATTCATGTGAAGATATTTTGCCTGTTCATCATAAGTTATTGTGCGATCCTTGCTGCTGTAATTCAACACCATCCACATTCGTTCCGTTGTTTTTTTGTAATTTTGAGCTAACGAATCGATAAATCGATGATATTGATTATTCATCATATTTATTTCGAGAGTACATACAATGTATGCAATGTATGATTGATTGTAGGAAATATACTGTAGGGGGTTGCTAACTGTAAGAGAATTTCTTATTCTTCCGCGTCTGAGAGAGTAATTTGACTCTATATTGACCTTTGATCTTTGCTAAGTTGTTAACCAACAGGGCTCTGTACAATACGCTTATTCCTCTTTCGTGTTACATAGACTACAAGGCGACATGCTTTTTGAATAAATAATTTATTATTCTAAACAACGAGCAATAATTTATACATGTATGATTTTTTTTGTAATCTCCTATGGTACAACTCATATCTCTTGCTCTTGCAAGATCCGTTGCAATTCGTGGCAATTGGGATATGAGTACGATGCACACTGGTACATATTGGGGATCAGGGTGAGTAAAAAGAGGGGAAACATTAAACGAGCATGCAATACAGAAAATTGTTCATCCACATCTCTCGTTATCAGTGGACGTTCATTGATCAATGCTCTTCTTCTTCTTAGTGAAGACGGATCCGTCCTGCTGAAACAGGTCATGCATTTATCAAAGACAAATTAGTATTTGTTAGATACCTACCCATTGTAATCAATTCACAGTGTTCTGTCCATTTTGGGAATCCACAACGATCGCTCATCATAGAAACTCTCTCAAAATTACCGTTCTCTCACTTGTCTGGCATTCAAAGAATGATGTCTTATATCAGAATACTGTGAAATACAATTTTCCGTATTATCTATGCTAATGTAACTACGTTCCAATCACTACAGACTACACTCTCTCTCTATGTAGTGATCAGTTTCGCATTCAATTTCGCTGTATCTGAGGCCGTATGCATGAACATTGTCGACAAATGTGACATCAAAAGCGTCGGATTGTTGGCAAACGGCCTACGCTTTTGACGTCACGTTTGTCAACATTCATGCATGCGGCGTCAGATACAGCGAAATTGATCACTATTTACAAATATTGATTTTTTAAATAATTAACATAACTAATAGTCTTGTCAATCTTCGCCTCCATCTCAACCTTGGAGAGTATGCTCATCTCCTCATCTTCTCGAGCGGTGATGCTACCGTAATCCAATCTCGGTGATCTACCGTACTCCAATCTTTTCCGTCAGGAGATTCTCCAAAGTATCTGACTCCTGAATATGAATATAATATTATTATCTTTATTTTGTCAGATGAAAACGGACTTAAATCATATCTATTCCTCGCATAACACTGAACAGTTTTTTTTTAAATTTCCTCTCCATATCATTATTTATCTCGCTACATAGTAAATGTCTATTTACAAAAGGGGCGGAGCCAGGACCGAATAAGATCAAAGATCAGTCCGGGTAGCCATGCCTTAGCCTTCTTCCTTGGACCCCGTCTATTGCTTACCTTGATGTAAGATACACAAGAAGCGACCGAAGAGTTGGAGTGAAGAATGTCAGAATGATATGGAAGACTGCAGTTATGACTGAACGAAAAATGATTCGATTTGAATGATGAAAGAATATGATAATGTGATCTCTTGTCAGACAAAGAAATTAAGATATTCAATTATTAAAATAACATTTTGATGTTGGCAATTTTGCAGAAGAAATATTGCAAATCATGTAAATTGGAGAAAGCTCGATATACGACGATGATGGAAGATAGAGGAGAGACGATAAGAAAAGGTAAATCTCCGAGGTTACTGTAACGGACGAGGTACGGTAAGTCGATACGCGCGGTTACTGTAATGTGCGGGGTGCGGTAGGTCATTTGAAAAATTCGGACTATGACATAGCATACGAAAAATGGGATAACATATGAAAGTTTCGAAAGGCAGAAGGTCAGACCATTCACCCCTAAAGGATACTGTTCTTTCAGATCAAAGGTCAAAGATCAAAGATCATTATAGGGAGATACTGAAAAAAGTACAATGATATTGAAGGACGATTCAGATGGCAACTAGATTAGCGCATACATGTATTGTCTCGACTCTCGACTCTATATATTTTTTAAAACGAGTATTTATCGAGATGTAGAATAACTAATAAACAACAGACGAAGAAGTCAATGCTAGCCAAGACTTCTCACAAGAAGATAACAGAAAACAATGAAACAACAAAACAATCAACAGAAATATAATGATAATAATAATATAACTAATAATACGTTAGATATTTTCACAAGAAAGAAAAATAATAATAATAATAAACAAACAATAAATTGGATATATTGACAAGAAACGATTCAATGTTACAAGAATAAGTCATAATAAATAAATATTAAACAGGAATGAAACGACAATATTATCAACATAATACTAATACTACTACTACTACTACTATTAATAATAATAATAGTAATAATAATAATATATTAACGCCTCTTCTTTCCTCCTCTTCCACGACCACGACCGCCACGAGATGACTTGTTATTAGTCCTAAACAAAATTGATTGATTAGACAACATGATAGATAGATAGATAGATAGATAGATAGATAGATAGATAGACAGAGAGATACATAGATTAGATAGCTAATAAGATGGCTAGCCAACTAGATAAAAAGATACTCTTTAGTAAAAATGGGAGTTGATGTAGCTGCCGCATCGAATGAGAGATCGGCAATAGACGAGACATTCTTGGCCTGTGGAGTGGAAGGACGATTGGCACGAGGAGAATCAGCAAATTGCTATAATCAATACATTTAAAAATCAATATATTTACTCATGGATGTGCAAGCATAGGTTTTCATGCACAGTAAATGTAAAAAAAGTAGACCATATTATTAGTTAGACTCATAGGTCGAATAGCTAGGTTATCGGTTTTCAAAATGCGGTCAGGTTTTTCGATTTTTGGCAAATTTGGCTCAAAATGCGGTCAGGTTTTACGATTTTTTGGGAAATTTTGGCTCAAAATGCGGTCAGGCTTGGTACTTTGTAACATACTTTTCGACCTATGGTTAGACTGGTTATTGTCATTGAAGGCACACTCCGCGAAAATTTTACTCTCCGCTCTGGCCACACTCTCTCGATAGAGCGAGAGTGTTGCCAGAGCGGGGAATTTCAAATATGAGGGATAGAGGCTGCATACCGCGGGCACTTGAGGCATATTAGGCATATTAATGAGAAGATCGAAATCATCATCATCATCCTCTTCGCCACTTGATTCATCTAAATAATAAAATAAATAAATAAATAATGTACGATTAATATTATTCAAAACAATGATACCTCCATACGAGTAGATTCCCTTCTTCACACACCTGGACAGCAATCTACGATCAGCCGCGTCCAAATCCATTCTATAATTGATCGATTAAATAAATAAATAAATAAATAAATAAGCAAATACATATAATAACATTAATCAACAGTATACCTAGGAGATGGTTGACGTGGTGGTACTGTATTCGATACAGTATCCTTGGCTACAGTATCCTTCACTACATTAGACGCAGCAGCACCGGCAGATGCACCCACTTCTCCTTCTTTTACTAATGAAGCACGAGGAGCATTTGGTTCCTGTAAGGATATCATGATTTAATAAGGTTAGTCTTTAAAAAACTAAAGTAACTTGTTGTTAATTAAGTAACTTAACTTGTTAACTTAAGACATGTTATGTAATCAACTTACTTTCTTATTATTAGCACTTTCTTCTTCTCTTTTCTTCGCCCTCTCTGCAACTTCCTTACTCTTACTTCTTCTTCTTCTTTTCTCCATTTCTTTCTCCTTTCTTCTCTCCACTTCCTTCTCCTTTCTCTCCTTCTCCTCTTTTGCTTTCTCGAGAAGACGACGAGTTTCAGCCTGTTAATTAATATCATAAAATTAATATAATCAATCTCGTATGTAAAGATCGCTGGTATTCATGCGACTCTTTGGAGAATCCCAGAAAGCGACCCTGCTAGCCCAAAACCCCTAATCAACAAAAAAATTTTTTTAATAAAAAAAACAAATTTTAATAAAATAATATAATATAAGATACAATATAATTCAATTTAATAAAAATTACCATACCACCAATCTCGCTCTAGATATAGCCTCCTTCTGCTCCTCCTCTACTTGATTCTTCATATTGATAGCTTCCCGTTCCAACTGCTCAGCCAGTGCATTCTCCTCGACACAAGCCTACAATACAACTCCATATTATAATAATAATAATAATAATAATAATAATAATAATTATTATTATTATTATTACTTATATTCATTCATCTTCTCTGTTTTCTTTTCAAAACTTAAAGTACACTTATAGTTCACCACTTGAGGCTTACTTTAAGTAAACTGTGAGCGAAACGCAACTCTACTTGGTATACCGTGTTTCAGATCTTGAAATGTTTTTTTTCTCAATTGTAGTTTACTTAAAGTAAACTTTCAGTGAATGAGATATTCCGAGTGCACTTTAAGTTTTCAAAAAACCACAGTTTCTAGAGATAGATCAATCAGGTTATCGGTTTTCTAAATTCTGTCAGGTTTTTTTCGATTTTTGGCAAATTTAACTCAAAATCCGGTCATGCTTGGTACTTTGTAACATACTTTTCGACCTATGCAATCAATATTTCAATTACCTTCTCTTCTTCCGCTCTTCTCGCTTCAACATGAGCACGGAGTTCTTCGTACTATAAAAATATTATTATTATTATTATTATTATTATTTTTCAATATCTAATCGATCAATAATATTCAACCAGAGAGGGAGACTATAATGTCCTAGAAGAGAAGAGTCCCCCTTTTCACCCGGTCCCATTCGCAAATAAATCACACTTATATTCCAAACTCTTTTCACTCATCATATTCATTTCGTCTCGTTTCGTGCACGCGCACGTTGATAAGATATACATAGAAATAAATAAACAAATAAATAAATAAATCAATACCTGTTGATTCACCAGCAATCGCTTAGCATCATAGTTTTCCGATGTGTTCTTCTAAATATGTAAATATATATTTAAATTATCATTCAAAATTAGTATTATTAATATAATATTATTAAACATAGAAACTCACATGTTGATTGATTTCTTCCTTTAACTGTATCAATTCCTTTCTTAGACCATCCATTTCCCCTTCGTCCACCCCTTGGACGGTACCGATATTTGCCAACTCCGACTTCAGTTTAATGCATGTCTCACGATCCTCGATCTACGATTAATCAATATTGCAATACATCAATCAATAATCAATAAACCTTTTTATTGGCCATTCCCAACTTCTCCTTCGCCTCTTCAATGTCTTTCTCCAATCGAACTTTCTTCGCTTCTCCTTCTTCCTGTAAACAATCAACATAAATACAAGTCACTAGGTCGAATGAGAACCGATGAGTAATAACCGACTGGATGATAACCATTTGCATACTTTGTCTATTCATTAGCGCTTGTCTCTCTTATACAAATCTCATCCGTCGGTTCCCATTCATCGGTTCTCATCCTACCCTGCCGCATCTAACGCGGGTATATCAAATAAATAAATATTATTATTATTATTAAATCGCAACCTTAATCTGAAGTAGACGGGCTTCATGTTCCTCATCTTTCTTCTTCATCGCTTCAGTCTTTTCTCTCAATTCCTTCTTCGCTTCTTCAAGGCATTTCCTCAGTTTTGCATTTTCTTCCTTCTTCTTAGCGGCTTTCGCTTTAATATTTGCCTAAATAAAATATATTTAACATAAATAAATAAATAAATATAAAGATACCTCTTGTTCCATAAGAACAGCTAGATTCTTTCGTAGATCCTCCACATGAGCTCGAGTTCCACTGTAATTTAGATAAATTATTAATGTAATAAAGTAAACACATCTTACGATTTTAACTTTAATGTTCATGCAAGCCTATTAATTTATAGAGCGAATAGTATTCACTATAGTTAAATGCAAAGGTTATAAATCTCGTTATTCAATGCACACCAAGTCCCCCTGCTAGGCCAGAGATAATAGGGATCAATTCAGTTCGGAGAGCCTAGTGACTAGGCCCTCGGACTAACTTTATTGAAATGAATCTAGATCATAATAAGCGTGCAAATGTACAAAAGGAATTGGAAACATAGGTGGGCACGTGAAAACGAATTCTTTTTGCGCACAGCCTTGCCTTCCCTTGCGGGGCCTTGCGCATAGCTTTGCCTCGCAAAAATTGGAAAATTTCCAGTAAAATCTGCAAAAAATGGCCATGCGCATAGCCTTGCCTTACAATTCCCCGGATTGCGCACAGCCTTTCCCCCAGCGTGCCCACCTATGATTGGAAATTAGTGAATCAAAAGTAATTAGTAGTAGTGTATGGCTAACTTGGGTATATATATTATTATGACATGAC
Source organism: Parapristionchus giblindavisi (assembly GCA_943737045.1). Taxonomy (NCBI): domain Eukaryota; kingdom Metazoa; phylum Nematoda; class Chromadorea; order Rhabditida; family Diplogasteridae; genus Parapristionchus; species Parapristionchus giblindavisi. The sequence goes on along the minus strand of CALSFV010000317.1, from coordinate 180,842 downwards.
TAGCAAGAATATTAATACGTATCTTTATTTGACTAACACTAGTATATTAGTAGTATCTTCAGTCGCGAAAGTAGCTATTAGTGAATCAAATGTAGTTATTGATAGTTGACTAACGCAAGTGTACTGGTAGTATCTCCTTTAGTCGCAGACAGAGATGCTAGTTGATTCCTCAACGATTCCTCCTTCACTCCTAACTCTTCATAAATCTTCAGTGACTCTTCGTACTTCACATCCAACACTCTATTTCCTTCTTCGATTATAGCTATAATATATATAAAACACTATCTGAGAGAATTGAACAACTGGAATATTTTTTGGTATCGATGAAAAATGAATTTTTCTGTTTTATGTGTGATAATTACAGGCTCCATGAGTGAAGTACACTGGTACTTGGAAATTGCTTCCAATTGAAAATTCGCTTCAGGGGGTGACCACAGAACGATTTGGCGACTTTTCCTAAAAAGTTTATTTCGAATCCAATCGATTCGGCAGTGGGTGCAATGGACTCCTTGGCGAATTCTAAGAAACTAATGCTGAGGAAAGTTTTTTGATCAAAGATCAACGAAGGCTGGAATTCGGAAATTTTCAGAAAAAAATTCACATTAAATTAATTCTCACTATTTTCCCATGAAGAAAGTAAATTTTTTATTTGCTTAATTGCTTCTAAATATTATAACACGTCTTCAGTTTAAAAAGTGTAATTTATAAAAAATGGGAAATTTGTGTACGAATCAATTTCGTTCGTTGAACTTAATTGTGGTGAGGATTGGCGACGTTTCACAAAAAGTTTATTTCGAATCTAATCAATTTGGGAGTGGGCGCATTCGAATCCTTGTCTAATTCTAAGAAACTATTGCTGAGGAGAGTTTTTCGATTAACGGTCAACGAACGCTGGAATTGGCAATTTTCGAAAATAAATGTTTACATTAAATTTATTCTCACTATTTTCCCATGGCGAATGTAAACTTTTTATTTCGCTTCTACATATCATAACACATCCTCACTTTAAAAAGTGTAATTTATAAAAAAAAATAGAAATTTGTGTACGAATCAATTTTGTCGTTGTTGTATGAATTATGGTGATTAATTATGGTGACGGTAATTTCCTAATCGATTTTTTGTCGCTTTTCTGCTAGTTTCGTGCGTATTTCAACGCAATGACACAGGTATTCGGAGTGCAGCTGCAGTTGGGCAGTGTTGCTCACTATTCTAATCATCATTGTGATATATTTTTTATACTATTCACTTATTCGTATACGTGCTAAGATGTGTTATGATATGCAGAAGCGATTGAGCAAATAAAAAATTCACATTCGCTATGGGAAAATAGTGAGAATTAATTTAATGTAAACATTTATTTTCGAAAATTCCCAATTCCAGCGTTCGTTGACCGTTAATCGAAAAACTCTCCTCAGCAATAGTTTCTTAGAATTAGACAAGGATTCGAATGCGCCCATTCCCAAATTGATTAGATTCGAAATAAACTTTCTGTGAAACGTCGCCAATCCTCACCACAATTAAGTTCAACGAACAAAATTGATTCGTACACAAATTTCCCATTTTTTATAAATTACACTTTTTAAACTGAAGACGTGTTATAATATTTAGAAGCAATTAAGCAAATAAAAAATTTACTTTCTCCATGGGAAAATAGTGAGAATTAATTTAATGTGAAATTTTTTTCGAAAATTCCTGATTCCAGCCTTCGTTGATCTTTGATCGAAAAACTCTTTTTAGCAATAGTTTCTTAGAATTAGCTAAGGAGTCCATTGCGCCCACTCCAGTATCGATTGGCATCGAAATAAACTTTTTAGGAAAAGTCGCCAAATCGTTCTGTGGTCACCCCCTGAAGCGAATTTTCAATTGGAAGCAATTTCCAAGTACCAGTGTACTTCACTCATGGAGCCTGTAATTATCACACATAAAACAGAAAAATTCATTTTTCATCGATACCGCACATATGACGATTTTCTAAGATAGTGTGTTATATATTATTAATATTACTCATATAATACTATTAGATATTATTATTATTGTAGTAGTATTATTATTGTATTATGTATTTTATTATTATTGTTATTATTAATATATTATTATTACTATATATTATTAAATGTAGGCACAATTCCTACCATTCTGCTCTGTTAATTCTTCAATTCTTTCCTTCTGCAGTCTTAATCTAGTATCCGCATCTTTAATAGCCAAGTCAAGTTCATTGATCTTCTTAATCTTATCCTGAATACGATCAATCGATCAATAAACATTGGTAATCGATCAATAAATAGAGCTATACCGTAAGACTGAGGTCATTGATGAGTGAATGGAGAGTGTCTACCGTATTCTCTTGCATCTTCTTTCCCGTATCGATAACATCTTCAAGATATTAATTGGTTCAATACTATTGCATAACTCATAGGTCGAAAAGAATGTTACAAAGTACAAAGCCTGACCGCATTTTGAGCCGAAATTTTCCAAAAATCGAAAAACCTGACCGCATTTTGAGCAAAAATATCACAAAAATCGAAAAACCTGACCGCATTTTGAGCCAAATTTGCTAAAAATCGAAAAACCTGACCGCATTTTTAAAACCGATAACCTAGCTATTCGACCTATGGCATAACTCATTGTCAGTGTTCTCTAGACTTTGAAAGCCAACACAACCGCTCAACCATAGCAACTAGGTTATCGGTTTTCAAAATTTTTTTCGATTTATGGCAAATTTGACTCAAAATCCGGACAGGTTTTTCGATTTTTGCGAAAATTTGGCTCAAAATCCGGTCAGGTTTTTCGATTTTGTGAAATTTTGGCTCAAAATCCGGGCAGGCTTGGTACTTTGTAACATACTTTTCGACCTATGCGCTCTACAGAGAAACTCTATCAAATACAAAGTTCATTCACGTGGCTATCAAAGAAAATTTATCAAATGTGACGACACAAGCGTGGAGGGGACGATCTCTGGAGAATGCTTCCGCCTACGGTGACTCACCGCTTGTGTTTGCCGACAAACGGTTTGTCAACGTCCATAAACCCTATACAGAACACTGTGAACAAACTTACCCCCGTATGATGCATCATTGAGTGAAAGCTTGCTCATATTAGCTATTTCAATTTCCAGTTGTGCGGCCAGATTGTCACGTTTGCCACTCTTTACCTTGAGATCAGCAAGAGAATTCACAGCTGCAAAGTCATTGTTAAGAGGGCGATTGGAAAAGGCAACAAAAGAATAAACAGTAATCGAGAACGGAAGTCTTACATGAGTTTTTCAGAATAACAAGTTCTCTCTTGGCATTCTTCAACTTTGAGGAAGCCAATTTGACCTCTGCCGTCCTGAAAAATGCTCAGATAGCAAATTTATTGCAAATAAAAAGCTTACTGTTTTATTAATTCTTCGGCTGCACCATTTGCATCAAACGAATCGGGAGTTTTGCGAGATGGCGCAGACTTAGCTGCACCTTGGAGCTCTTTCAGTTCCGCTTTGTATCGATTGAGTTCATCACGATTCACCTGAAGAAAACTCTTACTTCTTTCTTTAAAAAAGGAAAGTAGCTACCTTGCTTTTGAGCCGCAGCTCCAATATTTCGGCGATCATTGCATCACGGGAGTCTGCGGCAGCAATCATACCTATAATTATTAACGTGTTTTAAATTTAAATAGTGAACAAAACAAATGTAAAATAGTAAATTTAGCAATTTAGAGGAAAGAAATTTCCAGCTACGCAGCGAAAAAAAGCAATCGATTTAAGGAAAACTACCGTGACATCGTGTGATACTCAGCTAACTAGAAATTGTAAAAATGTGTTATTTCAACATTAATTGCAATAAGTTATTGGAAACGATTAATATTTATTCAATATATTGCTCTCTTTTTTCAAGTTTGCTGAAAATAAACAACAATATGATCTCATTCAGTTTCTGTTTAAAAAACTAATTGAAATAAAGTTAGTTCACAATAGGATATATCAGTACCGTAAGATAGCTCAAAATTGTGATTTGTTGTGCACATTCTGGTAATGATTGCCATTCATCTTGTTCTTTTTCAACGTTTTGTCCTTTTCTAAAACTTGTATACTTATAAAACTTACTAAACTATTACTAAACTACTTACTAAACTTAACTAAACTAACTTTAACATTAAGCTTGTATACAGTATACTTGCTCTGGTGTTGAAATCCTTGCATGATCACGAATACAAGTATAATCATGCATGATTCGACATTCCATGCATGATCATGCATGGAATATCCGTGGTTCGTGATCATGCATGGATCTTCTGTAATCATGCACGAATTTTCTGTGATCATGCATGGAATGACAGAATCCATGCATGATCACGGATAATCCATGCATGATTCGAGTATATTCCATGCATGATTAAGCCATTAATTGCACGAATTTTACTTGGATCATGCAAGGATTCAAACACCTGAGTGTATGAAACTTGTAACTTCTATGTGATTGATTCGACTAGTTGACAATGGCCACTATTGAGGTGTGATATGTACATGAACCTTTGATCAAATTGTCATCTTATATTCAACTGGCGCGCGAATTTACTTTTGTATTCCATATTTCTATTCCATATTACTATATCAATCGTTCCATTTAAGGGCAATCATGGACGCTGCTTCTATCGCAGAAGATAGAGTGGAGGAGTTATCTGTTCGATGCAGATGCCCTATCTGTATGGAAAGCTATTGTACGTGTACTTTTTTTCAATAAGATCGTTTATTTCTTGTCATTCTGTATATACTCCAACGCTTAAAGTTAATTGTTATTAATATTAATATTAATTACAGCATCCGATGTTCATGTTCCGCGTGTATTATCGTGTGGACATTCGTACTGCGAAGTTTGCATCAAGAAGTCGATAGATAGAAATCCTGTGGAGATGTATGTTGACGATTTGGTTGTTATCTACATTATATTCTTTCTATCTATTTTGTTTTTTGTCAGGTTCAAGTGTGCCGAGTGTAGTCGTGAGACAGCGGTCGAAGATGCCACTCAACTTCCAACCAACTTCCAGATTCTTAGTGCGTTTTCACTCTTTTCATCCATCATTGTATCGGTATTAAAGGCACATCCAAGCTAGTTTCTCCCTCCGCTCGGACAACGCTCTCGTAGACAAAGAAAGCGAGAGAGTGTGGCCTGAGCGGAGAGTTTCAAATTAGCTTGAGTGTCGTTTTAAAATATAAATAAATCGTGATAAGCATACCAATGTACTGGTATATGCGGGTTTTAGTCAATCAACAATAGTAATTGGTAGGGCGATATTCAACGAACCTCTGCTCAATCATTGTAGGTATGTCTGAGGAGTTGGTAAAGTCGAGAGCGGATCCACTTCTTGTTTGCGCTGATTGCGGAAAGGTAATAATAATAATAATAATAAATTTATCTGACCTCGGGGGTATTTTAAGATTCATAATTAAATGTTTAAATAATATGATAAAGTCAGGAGGTAAGAAAGAAGGCTACGATTACTAGATCGTAGATATTAGTAACACATTACTCAGATTATCCTCGATTTGTTGTCTTTATTACTAATACTCGCTTGTTTTAGTATATATTCATCGTAGGTTGCACACATAGAAAAATTCACTAGTACCGTCTCATTCATAGATTTTCAAACCCTTACAGTGTGAGGATTGACCCAATATATACGGCTCATTTTCAGGGTCTACCCACTATATAAATCTCATTTTTTTATGTGAAATACTACAATTTAAGCGAAAAATAACGATTTTTCTAAATCGACCCACTATATAAAAATATTTCGGTGAGGGCATCGAAAATGTTTGGTCTCTTTACAGAATGCTCCCCTCGTAGGGGTCGAATTCCCTTACCTATGAGGGGAAGAATACCGTAGCGAGTCTTTTCTAGAGAATAAGTTCCTTATGCACTGTTTCATTTGCCTTACGTGCCTACGCCGTAACCCCCTCCACCGCGTCGGACACGCGGCGGAGGGGGTGACGGCGTAGACACGTAAGGCAAATGTAACGGTGCATTATAGATAAGGTATTTTTGTGTAGGTGCATTCCACCATCCTACGATGAACATAGACCCATCTTCTGATATGATATATTGATTGATTTATTGATTGTTTCAGAACTTTCTTCAGAATTCGGTTCGATCCTGCATGCAAGAAGATTGCAAAAACGTAAGATAAATTTTTCATTTACAGCCTTTATTTTTCTATTATTGTTATTTTATTTATCCATCAAGCATGGCTATTTTAGCCTTGCCATTCAACTTTCCGAAACTATAATCATTATACAGTTTGACTATTTTCGTTACAGTACAACTCCATCGTTTGTCTCAATTGCGCGGTTGATAATCACTGTGGTCATCGATTGGTTAAATACGATCAGAAGATCGTCAAGGTATTATTGATTGATTGAATTATTGATTGATTGACAGATGATATTATTGATTGATTGACAAAATATATTATTGATTGATTGAATTATTGATTGTTTTACAGAAGATTTTATTGATTGATTGACAAAATATATTATTGATTGATTGAATTATTGATTGTTTTACAGAAGATTTTATTGATTGATTGACAAAATATATTATTGATTGATTGACGGTTGATATTATCGATTGATTGACTGATGATATTATTGATTGATTAAGATGAGAGAAGAGGCTGGCATTCACATTAGAGGTCTCACCGTTCAGATAGACATTACTAAGCAGACTGTTCTTGAGAAACTCAAGAATTTGGTTGATATGGTCAAGAAGTTGGAAGAGGTATATTTCATTATGTAGACTTTACTTTACTTTTTAAATTCATTATTTAATTGATTATTATTAATACTATTATTATATTATTATATTACAGGATTGGCGTTCGGTTCAAATTCCTGCACAAGTTTTGAGGGAATGTGAGAACATTATAACCGAAAATGTGTGTCGTTCACTCTCCGTTATTTTTATATCTACAAGATGCTGTACTTACGGTTTATACGATGGCATTCATCAAAACTTGAAGTGTACTTACACTTTAAGTTGACTTGTGAGTCTACATAAAGTGAAAAAGTGACGTCACTCACTTGTAGTTTACCTAAAGTAAACTTTAAGTCAGTGAAGCATGTTTATCACACTTCAAGTTTTGAAAAAAAACTGCGTGTTATTGTTATATCTATAAAAAGTTCTGATTTATTTATTTATTTATTTATTTATTTATATCCTTGTAGGATTATAAGGATCAAATTGCAATTGCTGATGATCTTGCATCAACGGTGATCGGAGGATGCGATGCTCTATCCAAATCGATTCAAACTGCAATTGATGACGCTAAGGTTTGTTTATTTACATTATTTATTTATTTAATTTATTTACATTATTCATTTATTATATTTATTTACATTATTTATTTATTTATTTTGTTCAGCGCGAGTTCGCATTCCTAAATGACGAAGATAATGGAGTTGACGGCTTCGAAGTCGTTCCGAACTAATCAATACGCCTACCCTGGTCATCTACTTCTATTTATAATGGTCATTTCCTTCATACATTTTTTCTGCTCTGTTATCTCACAGTGTACTTATGATTTTGACTAGAAGTACACCTGTAAGTGTATATACTGTAATGCATTTCATCAAATGTTCTTACACTTGAAGTATACTCCAAGTCAGTGATGTCTTTTCAGTAGTCTTTATGTTTTGAGTGACATTTCAATCTCGCTCTCAATTACGGTCTCTCAATTGTGCTTTTGTACATACCACAATTTGACTAATTCCACTTATTCCAGCACTAGGTCGGATGAGAATCGATGAATAACAACCGACTAGGTGATAACCATTTGCATACTCTGTTTATTAATTACCGGTTGTTTGTTTCTCATATGCAAATGGTTATCATCTAGTCGGTTGTTATTCATCGGTTCGCATCCCACCTAGTGCCCTAATTACACTTACTCCTTTATCGATCCTTGGACACTCGTTCTTTGTTTAATTCCTTTGATAAAGTTGTTATTGAATAAATACTAAAGCCTCGGTGCATAAACTTTTTCGAAATAAAGATGTAATGAAGATATGGGAGACAGACATTGGAAGAACAGTTTAAAGGGAGCATTACCTCACTCAATGGTCTCTTCATTGTGCACACTGTTTTTCTGTTCTCTAACAACGAGAGAGCATTGCGCGCTGAAAAGACCACTGAGTGAGGTAACGCTCCCTTTAAAAGAGCAAATGCGAAATAATCAATGATACAGTAATCTAACAAGAGGAGGAAGAATCACGGGATGGAATCCAGGAGTACAGTAGTCCTCATTCTATGGATCGATAATTGGATGGTACAGTGTCGAAGAGCTGTCCCATTGATCCTTTTGTTTCCATTGTATCGATAATAAAATTTAGCGCATTGATGTGTTTTCGAAAGAGAAGCGGTAGTCCTCTTCTTGTACCGCGGTAGCCCCATACATGGGAGGGGTACCTGGAGCTGGATTCTACAGAGGGCATCCAAACGATAAATGGTTAATTTTACAGGGAGCTTTCGCTTAATTTTTCAAAAATTTCACCTAAATGTCATTTTTTACAGAGGGCATTCCACAAATTTTCGAAAAGCCCTAAGTTTACAGGGGGCACCCCCCCCCCGTGTCCGCGCCCATGTATGGGTAGCCCTCTTCGGATAGTACTGTAGCTCACTTCTGGTAGTACGGTAGTCCTGTTCTTGCAGTTTGGTAGTCCGCCTCGTCTGCTTTATTTGAAACAACAGTTTGTGCTCACTTAAGATCCATCTAAAGATCAATGATCAATCTTTCCAAAAAAATCAATGCTGTGAGTTTTCAGAAGATCTTTTCACAATGACCTACCGTACCAAAAGTATACAGTAACTGCGAAATGATTTCAAGAAGAGGGCTACCGTACTACAACAAGAGCAATACCGTACCCACACATGCAAATATACATTGACATTCCCGCTACAGTAATCTATCGATAAATTTCTGGTTGTATTGTCTCTATTTGTCTCTGGAAAAATCTAAATACACTTAAACCATAATGTCTATTCAAAAAGATAATCAACTTTACAGCTGTTTCGTACATGTGGAAGTGGCCTTCTACTATAACGATAGTAAATCAGTCCATATCCTATTTCGCATTTCCAATCATTTTAGTACCGTAAATTATAGATGAAGAAACAGCGTTCATGAAAAAAAGTTAGTTCACGATTGATGGTTACTATATATAGGGCCTCTGTCACTCACTAGACGTTGGCGCAGGGAGAGCGAGAATGCACCTAGTGAAAAATGACAAAAAGGGTTGGCCACAATTGGGAGATGAATTCTTTTGCTAATCCTTCTCGGGGAATCGAACTTCCTTGCCGACCAACAGATCGGATTGACGGTCTGACCTGTTATCCACTAGACCATGGGTCCCTATTATTAGACATGTCAAAGAATCTACATATACTCTCTCACTTCCCTACTTATATGCCGATGTATGGCTCCGCCCATTTCTCATAGACCCTACCTATAAAGCGATTCTGACCCCGCCCATTTAACTTCGCGGGCTCGGACACCAGGCTCAAATACAGCAACACACCCGAGTGCAACAGGTAGGCATTCAGAAGCCTCGGCATGCAAGAATGTTCGAGTTTTTCCTGAAAAATCTTGTAAAAAGCAAATATCTCCGCTCTTTGTAGAGATAGAGACTTGAATCTTCCTTTATAAGCTTTTTTCGTGGTTTCTAACCCAAAAACCCAGTTTCAAGTCTCTAACTAGTCAGAGAACCGAGATATTTGCTTTTTACAATGCTGTTTACAAGTGTACAAAATTAACACCCTTTTTACAATTTCCAATTCCATTTACAAGAAATTAACACCACAGAAGGTTCCTCAACGATTCGTTCTTCGAGTCCACAATGTCGGCTTACTAGTAGCGTTTCGAAGCTGAGAAGAGTTTAGTAAACCTGTAAAATAAGAAGTTAGAATTAATTCACATTACATATCACACAGTGGCGCTTTTTCCCATATTTGCAGACTTTTATAAAAATCAATGGATGGTATAAAATTGAAGTGATAATATTATCGAAAGAAGTTCGCACACACTCGGTCTCATCCAAAGATAGAATACGAACGTGCATGGAACGCAGATAAAACAAATGTAAAGTAATGATATCTTTTCCGAATTTTTGAACACAATCTTCCGATAACGGCTTTGCCCAATAGAATATGTAACACTATATTCGTAATTTTAGTGAGGACAATAATTTGGTCCCCTCAAAGAAAAAAACGGCGAGGATACCGAAAGTGCATGTTGGCGGCGGCACTAGGTATGTGACAATCGATGAATTATAACCGACTGGACGATAACCATTCACATACTTTGTCTACTCATTAACGCTTGTCTATCATATGCGAATGGTTATCATTCAGTCGGTTATTATTCATCGATTATTATAGTACCTTGTGCCCTTGGAGGATCGTACCTTTCAGGATGAAATATCAGAGTAGATCAACTGTGATCGATTGACGTCGTCAAAGACGAAGAGGGAGACGTCAGAGCGCGAGACGGGCAGACTGAATTCTGCAAATGAGTGATTATATAAAGATCAAAGATCAACTTTTAAAAAGCGATCGATAATCACATGGGATTGGGAGACACAGAGAGATGGGAAGAGGTAGAGGAAGAACTTCGAAAATATTTGGAAGAATAAGTAGTTAGCACGTAATGTTGCAGTAAAAGGTAAAAGGCGGGAACAAGAGTGGAGGGAAACACTGATAACAATATCGATTGGTAGATATGGAGAGTCGGCGTCCCTTCCCTTCGCTCTCTCAATAATCCACACTCTCTCGTACTCTGTCTTTACCCTCTCGCTTCTGTCCACTGATCGAACAACGAAAAGATGAACATGATGAAACAAACACAGATAGCAGTGAACGAGACGATATGGTAAAGATCAAAGATCAACATAAGAACAGGACAAAAGACGCCAAGATGGACCATACTTTTGAAAGTCATTTTGCGGGAAATGGCGAGAAGAAACCGAGACTGAGGGGTCACATAAACAATCTCTCTCGATAGATCACCGACTTGTATTCCTCTGTCTCTGTGCTCTCTCATAAACCCACAATCTCTCGTCGTGCTCTGTCTGTACTCTCTTACATTTGCACGATCTCTCGCTCTGATCAAAGAACGATCATAATGTTGCTTGGGACTGTTGGGGGAAGAGGATGGGATAGAAGGAGATGAAGAGAGGAAGAAATGGATAGGGGGTTGGTTCTATTGACGGTGGATAGACTTATTAATTCCGCAGAAATGTGTAGAAATTCATTTCCAGAAGTGCCTTTCGTAGAACATTCATAACTTGATTCACATCCGCGTGGCAATGCTCTCTCGCTCTCTTTGTCTTCGAGAGAGAAAAATGTAACTCCCTACACCTAGGTAGAGCGAATCCTTCTAGAGTATATACTATTGAAGGCAATAATCTGAATCAAAAAGAAGTTGTCAAAGATCTAGGATTCATAATTCAAAGAAGCCTGACTTTCTCAGACCATTGTAGAGCAGTATCAATCAAAGCAAAATCAGCCTGTCATATAATTATGCGAGCTCTAAGAACAAATAACCCGATAATTCTACTAAAAGCATATTCAATTTATATTAGGCCTATTTTAGAGAGCGCTTGCACTGTATTCAATCCCTACCAGAAAAAAGACATTAAAATGTTAGAAAAAGTACAGAATTATTTCACAAGAAGGCTGTTTGCACGTTGCCACAAATATACGTGGCAATTCATGCCGAATAGTAGTGCACGCAATACAAAACTCGGTCTAGACACTCTCGAGCAGCGCAGGCTAAACATTGACATTAAAATGTCCATCAAACTACTTAGAGGGAAAACTAGGATTTCAAATAATAAAAACCACTATTTCAAAACCTACGTTACTAGAAATGGATTAAACTTCTCCAATTGCGGGTCTCGTTTCCAATACAGGCATAACAGTTTCTTCTTGCGAGCGGCTCGGTTACTTAGCCGACCAGAGAACAGAATCAACTTTTAAAAACCAATGACTGATCAGTTTGGCCACGACTCCGTTATCATTATTTTACTCTTATTCAATGTTCATTCCCCTTCTAGAAATTGTACTTCATTCATTTGTTTAATATTTATTGTTTTATACACGTTTACCTTGTGGTGAATAAATATATATATGGTAGATATGGAGAGTCGGCGTCCCTTCCCTTCGCTCTCTCAATAATCCACACTCTCTCGTACTCTGTCTTTACCCTCTCGCTTCTGTCCACTGATCGAACAACGAAAAGATGAACATGATGAAACAAACACAGATAGCAGTGAACGAGACGATATGGTAAAGATCAAAGATCAACATAAGAACAGGACAAAAGACGCCAAGATGGACCATACTTTTGAAAGTCATTTTGCGGGAAATGGCGAGAAGAAACCGAGACTGAGGGGTCACATAAACAATCTCTCTCGATAGATCACCGACTTGTATTCCTCTGTCTCTGTGCTCTCTCATAAACCCACAATCTCTCGTCGTGCTCTGTCTGTACTCTCTTACATTTGCACGATCTCTCGCTCTGATCAAAGAACGATCATAATGTTGCTTGGGACTGTTGGGGGAAGAGGATGGGATAGAAGGAGATGAAGAGAGGAAGAAATGGATAGGGGGTTGGTTCTATTGACGGTGGATAGACTTATTAATTCCGCAGAAATGTGTAGAAATTCATTTCCAGAAGTGCCTTTCGTAGAACATTCATAACTTGATTCACATCCGCGTGGCAATGCTCTCTCGCTCTCTTTGTCTTCGAGAGAGTGTTGTCAGAGTGCGCGCATGTTCCAGATATGTTTCAACTTTATTATTTTACGATAGGTTTGAAAACGATGTTAATGACATATAGATGACATAGAGACTAAGATTTCTCTATTAGAGAAATCTTAGAGGCCTCTAATTGTAAAAATAATAAAAAAACCTTTTACAAACTAGCCGCGCCTCGCAAGCAATCTAGAAACTCGTTTTGCCATTTTCCAAAACGGCCTTTAATAGAATATTAATAACATATCACCCAGTCAATCAATCATCAATCAATATATCATCAATACATCAATCAAGGCATTCTTTTTTAAACTATACGCCGGTCTAGTGTCTAGGACCAGGGCCGAAACACTGGATCGTTGTTCACTATATAGCTACCTCATCAAACTAATTAGCACAGCCCATTTCATCTTTCTCTTGTTTTCATTCTCTACCTTATAGAGAAGACACGAGTTAGTGATTATATTATATATTTTATCGACATGCTCAGCATGAAACAATACATGTGGGTGAAGCAAAAATAAATAAATAATTCACAGAAATACTCTCGATAGGGATTGAACTTGAAGAGGGTACGAAGGGTAGAAATTGGGTATCATAGAAGAAAGTGATAGAATGGGATGGAAGGGGGGAATCTCTCTTTGTTGGGACCATCCCTCTCACGTATAGTGATTGATTGCTATCAGATCGTCTGTGTCCCGTAGGAGTGAGATGGACGAGGCCTCTGGACGTGAATAATACTACTTCTTTATCCTATCAGCACAATAAAAGGGTGAGTAACCTCTCTCAATGGCCTCTTCAGTGTGCACGCTATTTCTCTGTTCTCTAACACCGAGAGAGCGTAGATCGTTGAAGAGACCATTGAGAGAGGTTACGCTCCCTTTAAAGCGACACCCCAAGCTAATTTGAAACTGTCCCTTCTGGCCAGAGTCTCTCGCTTTCTTTGTCTGCGAGAGAGTATTGCCAATGCGTAGAGAAAACATAGCTTGGGGTGTGCCTTTAAATGCAGAGGTGGCCAAAACTGTGGGAATCTTCTTGTCCACAAGATCCACAGATTCTCCGGTATTTTTTGCTCGCGGGGCACACCGTTCAATCCCGTGGTGTACGCCGCGAGGTACACCGCGGGGCAGAACACTTAGACGGGGTATCTCGCGAGCTGCAGCCTCTAGACGGGGTACCTCGCGAGGTTGACGACGGCGTGCCTCGCGGGGCAGGAGGGACGGTGTGCACCGCGAGATTTGATGTCCACCCCGCGAGGCACACCGTCACTTACACACCGTGGTGCACCTCGCGGTGTACCCCGCGAGATTTGGCCTCTCAACGGTGTGCCCCGCGAGCAAAAAATACCGGAGTTCTTATCCACAGGACGGCAAGAGGACCGGGCAAATCGACGTGAGGAATGGATCGCAGTGTGTGTACTTGACGGTGTTTCGAGAGCGATCATGGTGAGGCTAGTACGGTGGTCCTCTCCTGGTGATACTGCAGCCCTTTTCTGGTAGTATAATAGTCCTCGTCTGTATTACGGTACTCCACTTCTGGTAGTACTGTAGCCCTCTTCTGGTAGTACGGTATTCCCCTTTGGTGTACGGTAGCCCTCTTTTGGTAGTTTAGTAATCCCGATAAAATTTTTTATGCACTGTTACATTTACCTTACGTGTCTACGCCGTAACCCCCTCCGCCGCGTCGGAGAGGCGACGGAGCGGGTTACGGCGTAGGCACGTAAGGTAAATGTAACAGTGCATTAGATAATGTGTGCACACATGTGCATCTGGTCGGTACGAGGGTATAGATAATCTTAATCGATTGCATTTTTCTATGTTCGCTTGTACGACAATGTTTTCTAGTATCTCGCTGTTACTTTCTTGGAAACTCTTTTCAGGTTCCCAATTTTTTCACTTCCTTTTGTGCAGATTTGGGACAAAGGAAGGGAGAGAGAGTAGGATGAGAGAAGAATCTTCAGAGGAACCCTTTGCGTTTCTCGCAGAATATGAAGGATTCGGCGGGGGTAATTTGATTTGTGGAGAGAGGAAGAAGGAATATGTATGCATATTGGATGATTCGAGAAAGCAAGGTTCGCATCTATAATGAGAGACCTATACACCGACCAGCACATTCTGAAATTGAATCTTGCATTTGCATATCTTACACTGTACCACTCTGGCAGTATCTTTACCTTTGCAGAGTACCTGCCAAGGGGCACAGTGTTCTCCAGAATTTGATAGCCAGAAAAAAAGTTCAACACAGAAACACTCTCAAATTGCCTGGCTATAAAAGAAAAATGGCGTGAGCCAGAATACTATGAAGGCGTTTCAATTAGTTCTCATCAATTTCGACTTGTATGTTTTTTCGAAGAATGCAATCTCTCCGAGACGAAAGTAATATTGCGAGCCACACCCGCTTGCCCCTGATGCGCTTCTGCGCTGTGTGCTGATAAGATGATTATTATTATATTACACAAAAAAATATCAGTAAAATTGTTCCCTCCCAGGTCAGGGAATAAATCCTTCCGAGGACAGTTGGAGGGAGTTATTTCCTAATTTTTAGATGTTTTTTTTCCTGTGAGCGTACACGGTGAACGTATTTCAATTGAAACATTTATCTAGTAGATCAATTATATCATCTCATACAACATATGCGATATCGATGAAAGAAACAAGTTATTGATTGATTTATTGATTTTTGATTTATTGATTGGCATTTTGACCATTTAAGTGGAGTGAAGTACGAAGATGTGTGTGAACTTGACAGTGAATGCGGTCCCAACAAGAATACGGTCATATTGATTAGTCCCGATTACGGTAGGTCTAGGTTTACGGTAGAAATAGAGTAGTCGAATTGGATATATTGATTAGTCCCGATTACGGTAGGTCTAGGTATACGGTAATTGGCGAATTGAATTGGATATACATAACATCGGGGGTTAAATCAACTAGAGACGGAGGGAGGAATGTCGGCGGAGAGGATACGATAAGAAGTAGGTTTGGTCGGATCTGAAAATCGATATATTGATTTTGGTATGACCTCCACCCTGGTATTTCCAAACTAGCAGTCTACTTAAAATACGTCACTGACTTGAAATATACTTTAAGTCTACTTCAAGTGAAAGAACATTTGACGAAATGCATTACAGTATATGATAAGTACACTTAAGGTTTTGAAATACCAGAGCAAGTTCTCTTGAACCGCATAAGGACTAGGAAGTACTCCATTCATATCTAATGATCTACCAACGATATCCCATTTCAAGTGAATGTGCTCCAAGTCCAGACCCCTATCCTACTCACAGAGAAAATTCTCTTACAAAATGTTTTGCTCTAAGAATTTGAGTTAGAACAGAACATCAGAAATTGAATTGCTCACTTTTCAAGAGGATTTTTCGCAGATATTTCATATAATAAAGAAAATGAAAAGTAAGAAATGATAAATTTAACCAAATTTTCTGTGTGAGTAAGTATCCACCGCACCAAACTGACCGAAAATAATCGAATGGTGTGCTCCGGCGACGATTCCCAATCAACCAACATCTACCGTATCCTCTCCGTGGTGTACTCTGTGGCGACGTTTCCGAGTCTCCGAACCCGCGGATGGTGTGTGCCCGTACCGGATGATGGTGGCACCCGTTAGAGAAGAGAAGAGAATAAGAGAAGGGATAGAGATTACGGTAGCTACAGTAATCATACGGTAGCTACCGTAATGATGAACGGATTACGGTAGTGTCACACAGCGTTCTCATGACTTCCAAAGCAAGAACGACCGCTCAACATACAAACTCTCTCGAATACAATGGTCTCTCCTTTGTCTTGCTTTGGAAGAAAAATGGCTTGGACCAGAATACTGTGGTCAACATAGATGGCAGTAGTAGTTCAGCGCGACAACCTGAAAGAATACATGGCATGAAAGTATTTTCGTACTTTTTTGCGTTTTGGCCTTTCGCGCGTACGCACTTCGATAGAATAGAAGATAAGTAACCGAATCAATGTGTCCGCGACCTAGTCATTACTCTGACCTAGCTGACCCATTTGAACTCCCGCACTCCTACAGTATCCCAAAACCCCCCAATACACAACAAATCGTATATTTATGGAAGAATGTGCAGCTTGCAGGAAATATGGTTCCCAAAAATCAATAAATAGTCAGGATAACTCACGATTACGGTACCGGCGCCTACAGTAAGCGGGACGACAACGAGGAGTACGGTAAGGAAGGTCGTCTGGGTGGAGATGGGCGCGTCGGGATTGTGCGTGTAGCCGTTGTCCGGACGGTCCATGCGGTGGAACACCTGCAAGGGAATTATCAAATTGACGACAGTGCTACTACCTACTAACGTGTAATGAAATGCGGTGTTGCATTTTCAAAACGTGCGCACGCCGTAACATACACCGTAACCTATTCATAACGTCTCCGTCGTTACGGCGGAGGTTACGGCGTGCGCACGTTTTGAAAATGTAACACCGACCTATGAAATGTTATATTGAATATTTTTTTGCGTTATTTTATCAAAAAGTGTTAAATATAACACTTCACAGGTCTTACGTGCCGTGGGTTACACTTTTTCCTTTGTGTGTATAATGAAGACAATACAAGGACCTAATTCTGTGCCCACCTCCCCGGGTAAAGGAAATTAATAAATCAATCAATAAATCAATGATTCTTCCATCTATCGGATATGATATATGAGATCATAGTTGATAAAATATATCATTATTTCAATTGAAATTCTATCACTGTGCTAAAACTAAATGTCCAACCCGTTTTTAATGGCACACGAAATCCTGCGGGGATCACTGCCATGGCCATTGATAATTCAACGCCAATTCAGTCCGGAGGGCCTAATCTCTACTTCACCATTATCTTGATCTTTCCCTGATTTATTACCAGTTTTCTCGTTTTCTACTCTCCAGGGACCGGATAAAAGTTTATTTATTTATTTATTTGATACACCCATGAAAGTTGTGACAGCAAATACAGAAGTGATAGGAGAAAAAGTGATAATAAATCAGCGAAAGATCAAAATTCAAAGATCAAAGACCAAAGACCAAAGATCAAAGATCATGTCGACAGGAAGATACTTACCAAATGTCCCTCAGGCGGTTCGTTGAATTCATCATCATGGAAGTCTTTGGGGTCACTCTTGAAGTAGTGCTGCTCGCTGTCCTCACTTGGTTGATGATCGTAGTGAGCCGGTGCCTTTGCCTGAATACGGGAATTGATTACGGTAGAATATTGATTGATTTGCAAGCGATTACGGTATGATATTGCCTGCATTTAAATTATTCATGTAAAGTTACACCTCGAGCTAATTTTGAAATGCCTCTCCGCTCTGGGAATAAGGGGCGCTTTCTCTGTCTACGAGAGAGCACTACCAGGGTGAAGCGTAAATAGCCTGGGTGAATTTTTTTTGTAAAATAGTATTTTGTAAACTATAATTGAAGATGCAAAATCAATTTGAAATGACAATTCCCTGCTTCTTCAAACAATTTTCAAAACCATATCAGGAAAACAACAAGTCGGGGATAGAGAATATCCTGGAAATTGCGCTTTCTGGGAAAATATATAGAGGGAAAATGAAAAATAGAACATAATGAGGATATTCTACGGATACCGAACTAGTCACTCTCTATTCACTCCTTTTTTTTGTTTATCCGAAGTGACTCCTGAACGGAATAGGAAAAGTGCAGCGGGTTTTCGTTCCACAACCTCAAAATATCAACAGTCTACAGCACTTGGCAAAGATCTTGACTTGAATTCGTGACGAAAACATAAACACACAAAGGCATTCTGAGCGAAAATCGGACACCTTTGTCAACGGTCTCTTCAACACTCTACGCTCTCTCGTTGTTAGATAACAGAGAAATAGTGTGCACGATGAAGAGGCCATTGAGTGAGGTCACCTAAGCAACTTTAAGCAACTTTGTCAGCTTTTTTAGCGGTGCTATCTCACAAGTTGGTGAGATTACCGCGATGCTTGCGATCGTGGCGAGCGACCCCACTTATCATAATTTTGATATTTCACGTAATTTATCATTAGATTCGAACATTTTGTACCTGATGAAGCACCGTGGTGGTGTAAAATAAATAAAATTTGAGCAAAAATCTAGATATACAATTTTTATATATGTATATCGCTCACCTTTTGTGTGTTCTGCCGCAGATACGAGAAGGTATTGCAAAACTCACTGTCGCACACGCACAAATCGCTCCATTTGTCGTCGTCGTCCCTGAAAAAATTATTATTATTATTATTCTTATTATTTTAAATTAAATTATTATTAAAACATTTGCGTTTATTAAACGAGGCAAACTCGATTTATAGGAACTGGATTCCTTGTTAATAGAGTCTTCGATGATAATGGCTCAAGCTGTGAAGCGGTCACTGCATTTTTGTTGTGGGTGCCTTTCGCAAATTGAACACGCATCAACCAATCAATAATCACAATCAATCGATAATCGCGTAGAGTTATCACAAATCAGACATAAGCTCATCACACTCTTATCACCCTTAGCCAACTCACCATCCGTGGTGGAAGTGCAGATTATACCTCAAAAGGCTAGGATTGATCTTTGATCTTTGATCTTTGATCTTCGCCCTTGTTCTAGACATCAACCACTTCCTTCCCAGGAGAGCGGCTGTGGTCTAGACCTAGGGCTGAAACACTGATCACGTTTCTCTCTCTTACCACTATTAGACTACCTAAATTATAGTTTAGCCAATTTGAATTATTAAATATCTGATCTTTGATCTCTGATACAGATGTTATCATCGTCTGTTTTATATGCCATGGGGACATTGAATCGAGGAGGATAATCAATTTGTGAGGAAGAAGAGGAAGAGGAGACAGGTGGCACCTGTCGACAATCTTGAGGAAGGACGACAATGTTAGGATACTTGGTCTCTCTCTCTCTCACCCTCTCTCTCTCCCTCTCTCTCTATCTCTATCTCTCTCCTTCTCTCTCTCCCTCTCCCTCTCCCTCTCCCTCTCCCTCTCCCTCTCCCTCTCCCTCTCCCTCTCCCTCTCCCTCTCCCTCTCCCTCTCCCTCTCCCTCTCCCTCTCCCTCTCCCTCTCTCTCCCTCTCTCTCTCTCCCTCTCTGTCCCTCCCTCTCCCTCCCTCTCTCTCTCTCTCTCTCTCTCTCTCCATTCATCATCCCATTATCATATTTACGTGAAAACATTAATTTCCTAGGGGCAAGAACAGAGAGGAACCCCCGAAAACAATCGCAACGAACGAACTTCTCAACTTTTTCACTGAACTTTTTCATTTCCCATGGAGAGCTCTGAACTTTCATTTACTATTGTGTTAGAGCAACACCCCAAGCTAATTTGACACTATCCGCTCTGGCCACACTCTCTCGCTCTCTTCGTCTATGAGAGAGTATTACAAATGCGGAGAGTAAAATTGGGGAGTGCCTTTAAGTGCTTCTACAGGTTAAGAGACGTTGGCAATGGTGTCTCTCTCCCTCTCTCCCTTTCCCCCCTCTCTCTCCCTCCCTCCCTCTCTCTCTCTCTCTTTCTCTCTCTCTCCATCTCTATCTATCTCTGGAGTGTCTGGATAGTGACGAGTCCGTTAACAATGTACTTCCTCCCGTCAACTCGATCCCTAAAAGACGTGACCAAACTCCCCAAAGCTAAGTGCAGAGAGAGCATACCCAAATATGGGAAACAGAAACATTCCCTACTTGTGCACACGATTTCCCCAAATTCGAGCAAATTTTGGCCCAAAAAGTGAATACAGGCTGACGATTAAGGGCAAATCCTTCGCCAACTATCTTTAGAAGGGCAAAGTTAATCCCTATTGCGCAAGTACAACGGCTCTTCTTCTCCTTTCTTCGGTATATCGTCTTCACTTCTCTTCTCCTCAACATAATTCCCACTTGTGCACACGATTTGCCCAAATTCGAGCAAATGGTAGCCCGAAAATCAATGATTTGCCCAAAATCCTTCGCAAACTATCCTTAGGAGGGCAAAGTTAATCCCTGTGTGCGCAAGTACAACGGCCTTCTTCTTCTTTCTTCTACGGGATATCGTCTTCTCCTTCTCTTCAGTCGTAATCGAATCAATTTC